>JAUJEF010000093.1:0-84844 GCA_030444885.1 Citrus sp. QX-2021
GGCTATAGCCCACCCATTTTTGTGGCCTTTTTCCGCTGGGCGAACTTGGCGCCCCAGCCTTCGGGAGGGTATTTTTGGGCGCGGCTGTGCCCGTGGCCTATTTTTGGCACTCGGTGGTGCCTCGGAAAGTCTCGCGCCATTCCGATTCCGGCGGACGAACTTGGCCAGCCCAACCCCCCAAGGCTAAAGCCCACCCGTTTTTGCGGCCTTTTTCCGCTGGACGAACTTGGCGCCCCAGCCTTCGGGAGGGTATTTTTGGGCGCGGTTGTGCCTGCGGCCTATTTTTGGCACACAGAGGCGCCTTGCAAATTCTCGCGCCATTCCGATTCCGGCGGACGAAGTCGGCCAGCCCCACCCTCCAAGGCTAAAGCCCACCCGTTTTTGCGGCCTTTTTCCGCAGGACGAACTTGGCGCCCCGGCCTTCGGGCGGGTATTTTTGGGCGTGGCTGTGCCCGCGGCCTATTTTAGGCACACGGAGGTGCCTCACAAAGTCTCGCGCCATTCCGAGTCCGGCGGACGAAGTTGGCCAGCCCCACCCCCCAAGGCTATAGCCCAACCGTTTTTGTGGCCTTTTTCCGCTGGACGAACTTGGCGCCCCGGCCTTCGGGCGGGTATTTTTGGGCGCGGTTGTGCCCGCGGCCTATTTTTGGCACACGGAGGTGCCTCACAAAGTCTCGCGCCATTCCGAGTCCGGCGGACGAAGTTGGCCAGCCCCACCCCCCAAGGCTATAGCCCACCCGTTTTTTTGGCCTTTTTCCGCTGGACGAACTTGGCGCCCCGGACTTCGGGCTGGTATTTTTGGGCGCGGCTGTGCCCGCGGCCTATTTTTGACCCACAGAGGCGCCACGCAAAGTCTCGCGCCATTACCATTCCGGCGGACGAAGTTGGCCAGCCCCAGCCCCCAAGGCCATAGCCCACCCGTTTTTGTGGCCTTTTTCCGCTGGACGAACTTGGCGCCCCGGCCTTCAGACGGGTATTTTTGGGCGCAGTTGTGCCCGCGGCCTATTTTTGGCACACGGAGGCGCCTTGCAAATTCTCGCGCCATTCCGATTCCGGCAGACGAAGTTGGCCAGCCCCACCCTACAAGGCTAAAGGCCACCCGTTTTTGCGGCCTTTTTCCGCTGGACGAACTTGGCGCCCCGGCCTTCGGGTGGGTAGTTTTTGGCGTGGCTGTGCCCGCGGCCTATTTTTGGGACACGGAGGTGCCTCGCAATGTCTCGCGCCATTCCGAGTCCGGCGGACGAAGTAGGCCAGCCCCACCCCCCAAGGCTATAGCCCACCTGTGTTTGTGGCCTTTTGCTGCATTTGATTGAACTTGGCGCCCCGGCCTTCGGTCGGGTATTTTTGGGCGCGGCTGTGCCCGCGGCCTATTTTAGGCACACGGAGGTGCCTCGCAAAGTCTCGCGCCATTCCGAGTCCGGCGGACGAAGTTGGCCAGCCCCACCCTCCAAGGCTATGGCCCACCCGTTTTTGTGGCCTTTTTCCGCTGGGCGAACTTGGCGCCCCAGCCTTCGTGAGGGTATTTTTGGGCACAGCTGTGCCCGCGGCCTATTTTTGGCACTCGGTGGTGCCTCGCAAAGTCTCGCGCCATTCCGATTCCGGCGGACGAAGTTGGCCAGCCCCACCCTCCAAGGCTATAGCCCACCCGTTTTTGTGGCCTTTTTCCGCTGGGCGAACTTGGCGCCCCAGCCTTCGGGAGGGTATTTTTGGCACTCGGTGGTGCCTCGGAAAGTCTCGCGCCATTCCGATTCCGGCGGACGAACTTGGCCAGCCTCACCCCCCAAGGCTAAAGCCCGCCCGTTTTTGCGGCCTTTTTCCGCTGGACGAACTTGGCGCCCCAGCCTTCGGGAGGGTATTTTTGGGCGCGGTTGTGCCCGCGGCCTACTTTTGGCACACGGAGGTGCCTTGCAAATTCTCGCGCCATTTCGATTCCGGCGGACGAAGTTGGCCAGCCCCACCCTCCAAGGCTAAAGCCCACCCGTTTTTGCGGCCTTTTTCTGCTGGACGAACTTGGCGCCCCGGCCTTCGGGTGGGTATTTTTGGGCGCGCCTGTGCCCGCGGCCTATTTTAGGCACACGGAGGTGCCTCACAAAGTCTCGCGTCATTCCGAGTCCGGCGGACGAAGTTGGCCAGCCCCACCCCCCAACGCTATAGCCCACCCGTTTTTTTGGCCTTTTTCCGCTGGACGAACTTGACGCCCCGGCCTTCGGGCAGGTATTTTTGGGCTCGGTTGTGCCCGCGGCCTATTTTTGGCACACAGATGTGCCTCGCAAAGTCTCGCGCCATTCCGAGTCCGGCGGACGAAGTTGGCCGGCCCCACCCCCCAAGGCTATAGCCCACCTGTTTTTGTGGCCTTTTTCCGCTGGACGAACTTCGCGCCCCGGCCTTCGGGCGGGTATTTTTGGGCGCGGCTGTGTCCGCGGCCTATTTTAGGCACACGGAGGTGCCTTGCAAAGTCTCGCGCCATTCCGAGTCCGACGGACGAAGTTGGCCAGCCCCACCCCCCAAGGCTATAGCCCACCCCTTTTTGTGGCCTTTTTCCGCTGGACGAACTTGACGACCCGGCCTTCGGGCGGGTATTTTTGGGTGCGGCTGTCCCCGTGGCCTATTTTTGACACACGGAGACGCCTCGCAAAGTCTCGCGCCATTCCGAGTCCGGCGGACGAAGTGGGCCAGCCCCACCCCCCAAGGCTATAGCCCACCCGTTTTTGTGGCCTTTTTCCGCTGGACGAACTTGGCGCCCCGGCCTTCGGGCGGGTATTTTTGGGCGCGGCTGTGCCCACGGCCTATTTTTGGCACACGGAGGTGCCTCGCAAAGTCTGGCGCCATTCCGAGTCCGGCGGACGAAGTTGGCCAGCCCCACCCCCAAGGCTATAGCCCACCCGTTTTTGTGGCCTTTTTCCGCTGGACGAACATTGAGCCCCGGCCTTCGTGCGGGTATTTTGTGGCGCGGCTGTGTCCGCGGCCTATTTTTGGCACACGGAGGCCTCTCGCAAAGTCTCGCGCCATTCCGAGTCCGGCGGACGAAGTTGGCCAGCCCCACCCCCCAAGGCTATAGCCCACCCCTTTTTGTGGCCTTTTTCCGCTGGACGAACTTGGCGACCCGGCCTTCGGGCGGGTATTTTTGGGTGCGGCTGTCCCCGTGGCCTATTTTTGACACACGGAGACTCCTCGCAAAGTCTCGCGCCATTCCGAGTCCGGCGGACGAAGTGGGCCAGCCCCACCCCCCAAGGCTATAGCCCACCCGTTTTTGTGGCCTTTTTCCGCTGGACGAACTTGGCGCCCCGGCCTTCGGGCGGGTATTTTTGGGCGCGGCTATGCCCGCGGCCTATTTTTGGCACACGGAGGCGCCTCGCAAAGTCTCGCGCCATTCCGAGTCCGGCGGACGAAGTGGGCCAGCCCCACCCCACAAGGCTATAGCCCACCCGTTTTTGTGGCCTTTTTCCGCTGGACGAACTTGGCGCCCCGGCCTTCGGGCAGTTATTTTTGGGCTCGGTTGTGCCCGCGGCCTATTTTTGGCACACAGATGCGCCTCGCAAAGTCTCGCGCCATTCCGAGTCCGGCGGACGAAGTGGGCCAGCCCCACCCCCCAAGGCTATAGCCCACCCGTTTTTGTGGCCTTTTTCCGCTGGACGAACTTGGCGCCCCGGCCTTCGGGCAGTTATTTTTGGGCGCGGCTGTGCCCGCGGCCTATTTTTGGCACACGGAGGCCTCTCGCAAAGTCTCGCGCCATTCCGAGTCCGGCGGACGAAGTTGGCCAGCCCCACCCCCCAAGGCTATAGCCCACCCGGGGGTGTGGCCTTTTTCCGCTGGAGGAACGGGGCGCCCCGGCCTTCGGGCGGGTATTTTTGGGCGCGGCTGTGCCCGCGGCCTATTTTTGGCACACGGAGGCGCCTCGCAAAGTCTCGCGCCATTCCGAGTCCGGCGGACGAAGTGGGCCAGCCCCACCCCACAAGGCTATAGCCCACCCGTTTTTGTGGCCTTTTTCCGCTGGATGAACTTGGCGCCCCGGCCTTCGGGCGGGTATTTTTGGCTACGGCTGTGCCCGCGGCCAATTTTTGGCACACGGAGGCGCCTCGCAAAGTCTGGCGCCATTCCGAGTCCGGCGGACGAAGTTGGCCAGCCCCACCCCCCAAGGCTATAGCCCACTCGTTTTTGTGGCCTTTTTCCGCTGGACGAACTTGGCGCCCCGGCCTTCGGGCAATTATTTTTGGGCGCGGCTGTGCCCGCGGCCTATTTTTGGCACACGGAGGCGGCTCGCAAAGTCTCGCGCCATTCCGAGTCCGGCGGACGAAGTTGGCCAGCCCCACCCCCCAAGGCTATAGCCCACCCCTTTTTGTGGCCTTTTTCCGCTGGACGAACTTGGCGCCCCGGCCTTCGGGCGGGTATTTTTGGGTGCGGCTGTCCCCATGGCCTATTTTTGACACACGGAGACGCCTCGCAAAGTCTCGCGCCATTCCGAGTCCGGCGGACGAAGTGGGCCAGCCCCACCCCACAAGGCTATAGCCCACCCGTTTTTGTGGCCTTTTTCCGCTGGACGAACTTGGCGCCCCGGCCTTCGGGCGGTTATTTTTGGGCGCGGCTGTGCCCGCGGCCTATTTTTGGCACACGGAGGCGCCTCGAAAAGTCTCGCGCCATTCCGAGTCCGGCGGACGAAGTTGGCCAGCCCCACCCCCCAAGGCTATAGCCCACCCCTTTTTGTGGCCTTTTTCCGCTGGACGAACTTGGCGACCCGGCCTTCGGGCGGGTATTTTTGTGTGCGGCTGTCCCCGTCGCCTATTTTTGACACACGGAGACGCCTCGCAAAGTCTCGCGCCATTCCGAGTCCGGCGGACGAAGTGGGCCAGCCCCACCCCACAAGGCTATAGCCCACCCGTTTTTGTGGCCTTTTTCCGCTGGACGAACTTGGCGCCCCGGCCTTCGGGCGGGTATTTTTGGGCGCGCCTGTGCCCGCGGCCTATTTTTGGCACACGGAGGCACCTCTCAAAGTCTGGCGCCATTCCGAGTCCGGCGGACGAAGTTGGCCAGCCCCACCCCCAAGGCTATAGCGCACCCGTTTTTGTGACCTTTTTCCGCTGGACGAACTTGGCGCCCCGGCCTTCGGGCAGGTATTTTTGGGCGCGGCTGTGCCCGCGGCCTATTTTTGGGACACGGAGGCGCCTCGCAAAGTCTCGCGCCATTCCGAGTCCGGCGGACGAAGTTGGCCAGCCCCACCCCCCAAGGCTATAGCCCACCCCTTTTTGTGGCCTTTTTCCGCTGGACGAACTTGGCGCCCCGGCCTTCGGGCGGGTATTTTTGGGTGCGGCTGTCCCCATGGCCTATTTTTGACACACAGAGACGCCTCGCAAACTCTCGCGTCATTCCGAGTCCGGCGGACGAAGTGGGCCAGCCCCACCCCACAAGGCTATAGCCCACCCGTTTTTGTGGCCTGTTTCCGCTGGACGAACTTGGCGCCCCGGCCTTCGGGCAGTTATTTTTGGGCGCGGCTGTGCCCGCGGCCTATTTTTGGCACACGGAGGCACCTCGCAAAGTCTCGCGCCATTCCGAGTCCGGCGGACGAAGTTGGCCAGCCCCACCCCCCAAGGCTATAGCCCACCCCTTTTTGTGGCCTTTTTCCGCTGGACGAACTTGGCGCCCCGGCCTTCGGGCGGTTATTTTTGGGCGCGGCTGTGCCCGCGGCCTATTTTTGGCACACGGAGGCGGCTCGCAAAGTCTCGCGCCATTCCGAGTCCGGCGGACGAAGTTGGCCAGCCCCACCCCCAAGGCTATAGCCCACCCCTTTTTGTGGCCTTTTTCCGCTGGACGAACTTGGCGCCCCGGCCTTCGGGCGGGTATTTTTGGGTGCGGCTATGTCCGCGGCCTATTTTTGGGACACGGAGGAGCCTCGCAAAGTCTCGCGCCATTCCGAGTCCGGCGGACGAAGGTTGCCAGCCCCACCCCCCAAGGCTATAGCCCACCCGTTTTTGTGGCCTTTTTCCGCTGGACGAACTTGGCGCCCCGGCCTTCGGGCAGTTATTTTTGGGCGCGGCTGTGTCCGCGGCCTATTTTTGGGACACGGAGGCGCCTCGCAAAGTCTCGCGCCATTCCGAGTCCGGCGGACGAAGTGGGCCAGCCCCACCCCCCAAGGCTATAGCCCACCCGTTTTTGTGGCCTTTTTCCGCTGGACGAACTTGGCGCCCCGGCCTTCGGGCGGGTATTTTTGGGCGCGGCTGTGCCCGCGGCCTATTTTTGGCACACGGAGGCGCCTCGCAAAGTCTGGCGCCATTCCGAGTCCGGCGGACGAAGTTGGCCAGCCCCACCCCCAAGGCTATAGCCCACCCGTTTTTGTGGCCTTTTTCCGCTGGACGAACATGGAGCCCCGGCCTTCGGGCGGGTATTTTGTGGCGCGGCTGTGTCCGCGGCCTATTTTTGGTACGCGGAGGCGCCTCGCAAAGTCTCGCGCCATTCCGAGTCCGGCGGACGAAAGTTGCCAGCCCCACCCCCCAAGGCTATAGCCCACCCGTTTTTGTGGCCTTTTTCCGCTGGACGAACTTGGCGCCCCGGCCTTCGGGCGGGTATTTTGTGGCGCGGCAGTGTCCGCGGCCTATTTTTGGTACGCAGAGGCGCCTCGCAATGTCTCGCGCCATTCCGAGTCCGGCGGACGAAGTTGGCCAGCCCCACCCCCCATGGCTATAGCCCACCCGTTTTTGTGACCTTTTTCCGCTGGACGAACTTGGCGCCCCGGCCCTCGGGCGGGTATTTTTGGGTGCGGCTATGTCCGCGGCCTATTTTTGGGACACGGATGCGCCTCGTAAAGTCTCGCGCCATTCCGAGTCCGGCGGACGAAGGTTGCCAGCCCCACCCCCCAAGGCTATAGCCCACCCGTTTTTGTGGCCTTTTTCCGCTGGACGAACTTGGCGCCCCGGCCTTCGGGCAGTTATTTTTGGGCGCGGCTGTGCCCGCGGCCTATTTTTGGGACACGGATGCGCCTCGTAAAGTCTCGCGCCATTCCGAGTCCGGCGGACGAAGTGGGCCAGCCCCACCCCACAAGGCTATAGCCCACCCGTTTTTGTGGCCTTTTTCCGCTGGTCGAACTTGGCGCCCCGGCCTTCGGGCGGGTATTTTTGTGTGCGGCTGTCCCCGTGGCCTATTTTTGACACACGGAGACGCCTCGCAAAGTCTCGCGCCATTCCGAGTCCGGCGGACGAAGTGGGCCAGCCCCACCCCACAAGGCTATAGCCCACCCGTTTTTGTGGCCTTTTTCCGCTGGACGAACTTGGCGCCCGGCCTTCGGGCAGTTATTTTTGCGCGGCTGTGCCCTTGGCCTATTTTTGGCACACGGAGGCGGCTCGCAAAGTCTCGCGCCATTCCGAGTCCGGCGGACGAAGTGGGCCAGCCCCACCCCACAAGGCTATAGCCCACCCCTTTTGTGGCCTTTTTCCGCTGGGACGAACTTGGCGACCCGGCCTTCGGGCGGGTATTTTTGGTGCGGCTGTGCCCAAGGCCTATTTTTGAGACACGGAGACGCCACAAAGTCTCGCGCGATTCCGAGTCCGGCGGACGGTTGGCCAGCCCCACCCCCCAAGGCTATAGCCCACCCGTTTTTGTGGCCTTTTTCCGCTGGACGAACTTGGCGCCCCGGCCTTCGGGCGGGTATTTTTGGGCCCGGCTGTGACCGCGGCCTATTTTTGGCACACGGAGGCACCTCGTAAAGTCTCGCTCCATTCCGAGTCCGCGGACGAAGTTGGCCAGCCCCACCCCCAAGGCTATAGCCCACCTGCTTTTGTGGCCTTCTTCACCGGACGAACTTGGCGCCCGGCCTTCGGGAGGGTATTTTGGGCGCGGCTGTGCCAAGGCCTATTTTTGGCACACGGAGGCGCCTCGCAAAGTCTCGCGCCATTCCGAGTCTGGCGGACGAAGTGGGCCAGCCCCACCCCCAAGGCTATAGCCCACCCGTTTTTGTGGCCTTTTTCCGCTGGACGAACTTGGCGCCCCGGCCTTCGGGCGGGTATTTTTGGGTGCGGCTATGTCCGCGGCCTATTTTTGGGACACGGAGGAGCCTCGCAAATTCTCGCGCCATTGCGTGTTCGGCGGAAGTATGTTGCCATCCCCAACCCCCAAGGCTATAGCCCACCCGTTTTTGTGGCCTTTTTCCGCTGGACGAACTTGGCGCCCCGGCCTTCGAGCAGTTATTTTTGGGCGCGGCTGTGTCCGCGGCCTATTTTTGGGACACGGAGGCGCCTCGCAAAGTCTCGCGCCATTCCGAGTCCGGCGGACGAAGTGGGCCAGCCCCACCCCACAAGGCTATAGCCCACCCGTTTTTGTGGCCTTTTTCCGCTGGTCGAACTTGCGCCCCGGCCTACGGGCGGGTATTTTTAAGGCGCGGCTGTGCCAAGGCCCTATTTTTGGCACACGGAGGCGCCTCGCAAAGTCTGGCGCCATTCCGAGTCCGGCGGACGAAGTTGGCCAGCCCCACCCCCAAGGCTATAGCCCACCCGTTTTTGTGGCCTTTTTCCGCTGGACGAACATGGAGCCCCGGCCTTCGGGCGGGTATTTTGTGGCGCGGCTGTGTCCGCGGCCTATTTTTGGTACGCGGAGGCGCCTCGCAAAGTCTCGCGCCATTCCGAGTCCGGCGGACGAAAGTTGCCCGCCCCACCCCCCAAGGCTATAGCCCACCCGTTTTTGTGGCCTTTTTCCGCTGGACGAACTTGGCGCCCCGGCCTTCGGGCGGGTATTTTGTGGCGCGGCAGTGTCCGCGGCCTATTTTTGGTACGCAGAGGCGCCTCGCAATGTCTCGCGCCATTCCGAGTCCGGCGGACGAAGTTGGCCAGCCCCACCCCCCATGGCTATAGCCCACCCGTTTTTGTGACCTTTTTCCGCTGGACGAACTTGGCGCCCCGGCCCTCGGGCGGGTATTTTTGGGTACGGCTATGTCCGCGGCCTATTTTTGGGACACGGATGCGCCTCGCAAAGTCTCGCGCCATTCCGAGTCCGGCGGACGAAGGTTGCCAGCCCCACCCCCCAAGGCTATAGCCCACCCGTTTTTGTGGCCTTTTTCCGCTGGACGAACTTGGCGCCCCGGCCTTCGGGCAGTTATTTTTGGGCGCGGCTGTGCCCGCGGCCTATTTTTGGGACACGGATGCGCCTCGCAAAGTCTCGCGCCATTCCGAGTCCGGCGGACGAAGTGGGCCAGCCCAACCCCACAAGGCTATAGCCCACCCGTTTTTGTGGCCTTTTTCCGCTGGTCGAACTTGGCGCCCCGGCCTTCGGGTGGGTATTTTTGGGCGCGGCTGTGCCCGCGGCCTATTTTTGGCACACGGAGGCGCCTCGCAAAGTCTGGCGCCATTCCGAGTCCGGCGGACGAAGTTGGCCAGCCCCACCCCCCAAGGCTATAGCCCACCCGTTTTTGTGGCCTTTTTCCGCTGGACGAACTTGGCGCCCCGGCCTTCGCGCAATTATTTTTGGGCGCGGCTGTGTCCGCGGCCTATTTTTGGCACACGGAGGCGGCTCGCAAAGTCTCGCGCCATTCCGAGTCCGGCGGACGAAGTTGGCCAGCCCCACCCCCCAAGGCTATAGCCCACCCCTTTTTGTGGCCTTTTTCCGCTGGACGAACTTGGCGCCCCGGCCTTCGGGCGGGTATTTTTGGGTGCGGCTGTCCCCATGGCCTATTTTTGACACACAGAGACGCCTCGCAAACTCTCGCGTCATTCCGAGTCCGGCGGACGAAGTGGGCCAGCCCCACCCCACAAGGCTATAGCCCACCCGTTTTTGTGGCCTGTTTCCGCTGGACGAACTTGGCGCCCCTGCCTTCGGGCAGTTATTTTTGGGCGCGGCTGTGCCCGCGGCCTATTTTTGGCACACGGAGGCACCTCGCAAAGTCTCGCGCCATTCCGAGTCCGGCGGACGAAGTTGGCCAGCCCCACCCCCCAAGGCTATAGCCCACCCCTTTTTGTGGCCTTTTTCCGCTGGACGAACTTGGCGACCCGGCCTTCGGGCGGGTATTTTTGTGTGCGGCTGTCCCCGTGGCCTATTTTTGACACACGGAGACGCCTCGCAAAGTCTCGCGCCATTCCGAGTCCGGCGGACGAAGTGGGCCAGCCCCACCCCACAAGGCTATAGCCCACCCGTTTTTGTGGCCTTTTTCCGCTGGACGAACTTGGCGCCCCGGCCTTCGGGCGGGTATTTTTGGGCGCGGCTGTGCCCGCGGCCTATTTTTGGCACACGGAGGCACCTCGCAAAGTCTGGCGCCATTCCGAGTCCGGCGGACGAAGTTGGCCAGCCCCACCCCCAAGGCTATAGCGCACCCGTTTTTGTGACCTTTTTCCGCTGGACGAACTTGGCGCCCCGGCCTTCGGGCAGGTATTTTTGGGCGCGGCTGTGCCCGCGGCCTATTTTTGGGACACGGAGGCGCCTCGCAAAGTCTCGCGCCATTCCGAGTCCGGCGGACGAAGTTGGCCAGCCCCACCCCCCAAGGCTATAGCCCACCCGTTTTTGTGGCCTTTTTCTGCTGGACGAACTTGGCGCCCCGGCCTTCGGGCAATTATTTTTGGGCGCGGCTGTGTCCGCGGCCTATTTTTGGCACACGGAGGCGGCTCGCAAAGTCTCGCGCCATTCCGAGTCCGGCGGACGAAGTTGGCCAGCCCCACCCCCCAAGGCTATAGCCCACCCCTTTTTGTGGCCTTTTTCCGCTGGACGAACTTGGCGCCCCGGCCTTCGGGCGGGTATTTTTGGGTGCGGCTGTCCCCATGGCCTATTTTTGACACACAGAGACGTCTCGCAAACTCTCGCGTCATTCCGAGTCCGGCGGACGAAGTGGGCCAGCCCCACCCCACAAGGCTATAGCCCACCCGTTTTTGTGGCCTGTTTCCGCTGGACGAACTTGGCGCCCCGGCCTTCGGGCAGTTATTTTTGGGCGCGGCTGTGCCCGCGGCCTATTTTTGGCACACGGAGGCACCTCGCAAAGTCTCGCGCCATTCCGAGTCCTGCGGACGAAGTTGGCCAGCCCCACCCCCCAAGGCTATAGCCCACCCCTTTTTGTGGCCTTTTTCCGCTGGACGAACTTGGCGACCCGGCCTTCGGGCGGGTATTTTTGTGTGCGGCTGTCCCCGTGGCCTATTTTTGACACACGGAGACGCCTAGCAAAGTCTCGCGCCATTCCGAGTCCGGCGGACGAAGTTGGCCAGCCCCACCCCCCAAGGCTATAGCCCACCCGTTTTTGTGGCCTTTTTCCGCTGGACGAACTTCGCGCCGCGGCCTTCCGGCAGGTTTTTTGGGCGCGGCTGTGCCCGCGGCCTATTTTTGGCACACGGAGGCGACTCACAAAGTCTCGCGCCATTCCGAATCCGGCGGACGAAGTTGGCCAGCCCCACCCCCCAAGGCTATAGCCCACCCGTTTTTGTGGCCTTTTTCCGCTGGACGAACTTGGCGCCGCGGCCTTCGGGCGGGTATTTTTGGGTGCGGCTGTGCCCGCGGCCTATTTTTGAGACACCGAGACGCCGCGCAAAGTCTTGCGCGATTCCAATTCCGGCGGACGAAGTTGGCCAGCCCCACCCCACAAGGCTATAGCCCACCCATTTTTGTGGCCTTTTTCCGCTGGACGAACTTGGCGCCCCGGCCTTCGGGCGGGTATTTTTGGGCCCGGCTGTGACCGCGGCCTATTTTTGGTACACGGAGGCGCCTCGCAAAGTCTCGCGCCATTCCGAGTCCGGCGGACGAAGTTGGCCAGCCCCACCCCCCAAGGCTATAGCCCACCCGTTTTTGTGGCCTTCTTCAGCTGGACGAACTTGGCGCCCCGGCCTTCGGGAGGGTATTTTTGGGCGCGGCTGTGCCCGCGGCCTATTTTTGGCACACGGAGGCGCCTCGCAAAGTCTCGCGCCATTCCGAGTCCGGCGGACGAAGTGGGCCAGCCCCACCCCCCAAGGCTATAGCCCACCCGTTTTGTGGCCTTTTTCCGCTGGACGAACTTGGCGCCCCGGCCTTCGGGCGGGTATTTTTGGGTGCGGCTATGTCCGCGGCCTATTTTTGGGACACGGAGGAGCCTCGCAAAGTCTCGCGCCATTCCGAGTCCGGCGGACGAAGGTTGCCAGCCCCACCCCCCAAGGCTATAGCCCACCCGTTTTTGTGGCCTTTTTCCGCTGGACGAACTTGGCGCCCCGGCCTTCGGGCAGTTATTTTTGGGCGCGGCTGTGTCCGCGGCCTATTTTTGGGACACGGAGGCGCCTCGCAAAGTCTCGCGCCATTCCGAGTCTGGCGGACGAAGTGGGCCAGCCCCACCCCACAAGGCTATAGCCCACCCGTTTTTGTGGCCTTTTTCCGCTGGACGAACTTGGCGCCCCGGCCTTCGGGCGGGTATTTTTGGGCGCGGCTGTGCCTGCGGCCTATTTTTGGCACACGGAGGCGCCTCGCAAAGTCTGGTGCCATTCCGAGTCCGGCGGACGAAGTTGGCCAGCCCCACCCCCAAGGCTATAGCCCACCCGTTTTTGTGGCCTTTTTCCGCTGGACGAACATGGAGCCCCGGCCTTCGGGCGGGTATTTTGTGGCGCGGCTGTGTCCGCGGCCTATTTTTGGTACGCGGAGGCGCCTCGCAAAGTCTCGCGCCATTCCGAGTCCGGCGGACGAAAGTTGCCAGCCCCACCCCCCAAGGCTATAGCCCACCCGTTTTTGTGGCCTTTTTCCGCTGGACGAACTTGGCGCCCCGGCCTTCGGGCGGGTATTTTGTGGCGCGGCAGTGTCCGCGGCCTATTTTTGGTACGCAGAGGCGCCTCGCAATGTCTCGCGCCATTCCGAGTCCGGCGGACGAAGTTGGCCAGCCCCACCCCCCATGGCTATAGCCCACCCGATTTTGTCACCTTCTTCCGCGGGACGAACTTGGCGCCCCGGCCCTCGGGCGGGTATTTTTCGGTGCCGATATGTCCGCGGCCTATTTTTGGGACACGGATGCGCCTCGCAAAGTCTCGCGCCATTCCGAGTCCGGCGGACGAAGGTTGCCAGCCCCACCCCCCAAGGCTATAGCCCACCCGTTTTTGTGGCCTTTTTCCGCTGGACGAACTTGGCGCCCCGGCCTTCGGGCAGTTATTTTTGGGCGCGGCTGTGCCCGCGGCCTATTTTTGGGACACGGATGCGCCTCGCAAAGTCTCGCGCCATTCCGAGTCCGGCGGACGAAGTGGGCCAGCCCCACCCCACAAGGCTATAGCCCACCCGTTTTTGTGGCCTTTTTCCGCTGGTCGAACTTGGCGCCCCGGCCTTCGGGTGGGTATTTTTGGGCGCGGCTGTGCCCGCGGCCTATTTTTGGCACACGGAGGCGCCTCGCAAAGTCTGGCGCCATTCCGAGTCCGGCGGACGAAGTTGGCCAGCCCCACCCCCCAAGGCTATAGCCCACCCGTTTTTGTGGCCTTTTTCCGCTGGACGAACTTGGCGCCCCGGCCTTCGGGCAATTATTTTTGGGCGCGGCTGTGCCCGCGGCCTATTTTTGGTACACAGAGGCGGCTCGCAAAGTCTCGCACCATTCCGAGTCCGGCGGACGAAGTTGGCCAGCCCCACCACCCAAGGCTATAGCCCACCCCTTTTTGTGGCCTTTTTCCGCTGGACGAACTTGGCGCCCCGGCCTTCGGGCGGGTATTTTTCGGTGCGGCTGTCCCCATGGCCTATTTTTGACGCACGGAGACGCCTCGCAAAGTCTCGCGCCATTCCGAGTCCGGCGGACGAAGTGGGCCAGCCCCACCCCACAAGGCTATAGCCCACCCGTTTTTGTGGCCTTTTTCCGCTGGACGAACTTGGAGCCCCGGCCTTCGGGCGGGTATTTTTGGGCGCGGCTGTGCCCACGGCCTATTTTTGGGACACGGATGCTCCTCGCAAAGTCTCGCGCCATTCCGAGTCCGGCGGACGAAGTGGGCCAGCCCCACCCCACAAGGCTATAGCCCACCCGTTTTTGTGGCCTTTTTCCGCTGGACGAACTTGGTGCCCCGGCCTTCGGGCGGGTATTTTTGGGCGCGGCTGTGCCCGCGGCCTATTTTTGGCACACGGAGGCGCCTCGCAAAGTCTGGCGCCATTCCGAGTCCGGCGGACGAAGTTGGCCGGCCCCACCCCCAAGGCTATAGCCCACCCGTTTTTGTGGCCTTTTTCCGCTGGACGAACATGGAGCCCCGGCCTTCGGGCGGGTATTTTGTGGCGCGGCTGTGTCCGCGGCCTATTTTTGGTACGCGGAGGCGCCTCGCAAAGTCTCGCGCCATTCCGAGTCCGGCGGACGAAAGTTGCCAGCCCCACCCCCCAAGGCTATAGCCCACCCGTTTTTGTGGCCTTTTTCCGCTGGACGAACTTGGCGCCCCGGCCTTCGGGCGGGTATTTTGTGGCGCGGCTGTGTCCGCGGCCTATTTTTGGTACGCAGAGGCGCCTCGCAATGGCTCGCGCCATTCCGAGTCCGGCAGACGAAGTTGGCCAGCCCCACCCCCCAAGGCTATAGCCCACCCGTTTTTGTGACCTTTTTCCGCTGGACGAACTTGGCGCCCCGGCCTTCGGGCAGGTATTTTTGGGCACGGCTGTGCCCGCAGGTATTTTTGGGACACGGAGGCGCCTCGCAAAGTCTCGCGCCATTCCGAGTCCGGCGGACGAAGTTGGCCAGCCCCACCCCCCAAGGCTATAGCCCACCCGTTTTTGTGGCCTTTTTCCGCTGGACGAACTTGGCGCCCCGGCCTTCGGGCAGTTATTTTTGGGCGCGGCTGTGCCCGCGGCCTATTTTTGGGACACGGATGCGCCTCGCAAAGTCTCGCGCCATTCCGAGTCCGGCGGACGAAGTGGGCCAGCCCAACCCCACAAGGCTATAGCCCACCCGTTTTTGTGGCCTTTTTCCGCTGGTCGAACTTGGCGCCCCGGCCTTCGGGTGGGTATTTTTGGGCGCGGCTGTGCCCGCGGCCTATTTTTGGCACACGGAGGCGCCTCGCAAAGTCTGGCGCCATTCCGAGTCCGGCGGACGAAGTTGGCCAGCCCCACCCCCCAAGGCTATAGCCCACCCGTTTTTGTGGCCTTTTTCCGCTGGACGAACTTGGCGTCCCGGCCTTCGAGCAATTATTTTTGGGCGCGGCTGTGCGCGCGGCCTATTTTTGGCACACGGAGGCGGCTCGCAAAGTCTCGCGCCATTCCGAGTCCGGCGGACGAAGTTGGCCAGCCCCACTACCCAAGGCTATAGCCCACCCCTTTTTGTGGCCTTTTTCCGCTGGACGAACTTGGCGCCCCGGCCTTCGGGCGGGTATTTTTCGGTGCGGCTGTCCCCATGGCCTATTTTTGACACACGGAGATGCCTCGCAAAGTCTCGCGCCATTCCGAGTCCGGCGGACGAAGTTGGCCAGCCCCACCCCCCAAGGCTATAGCCCACCCGTTTTTGTGGCCTTCTTCCGCTGGACGAACTTGGCGCCCCGGCCTTCGGGAGGGTATTTTTGGGCGCGGCTGTGCCCGCGGCCTATTTTTGGCACACGGAGGCGCCTCGCAAAGTCTCGCGCCATTCCGAGTCTGGCGGACGAAGTGGGCCAGCCCCACCCCCAAGGCTATAGCCCACCCGTTTTTGTGGCCTTTTTCCGCTGGACGAACTTGGCGCCCCGGCCTTCGGGCGGGTATTTTTGGGTACGGCTATGTCCGCGGCCTATTTTTGGGACACGGAGGATCCTCGCAAAGTCTCGCGCCATTCCGAGTCCGGCGGACGAAGGTTGCCAGCCCCACCCCCCAAGGCTATAGCCCACCCGTTTTTGTGGCCTTTTTCCGCTGGACGAACTTGGCGCCCCGGCCTTCGGGCAGTTATTTTTGGGCGCGGCTGTGTCCGCGGCCTATTTTTGGGACACGAAGGCGCCTCGCAAAGTCTGGCGCCATTCCGAGTCCGGCGGACGAAGTTGGCCAGCCCCACCCCCCAAGGCTATAGCCCACCCGTTTTTGTGGCCTTTTTCCGCTGGACGAACTTGGCGCCCCGGCCTTCGGGCAATTATTTTTGGGCGCGGCTGTGCCCGCGGCCTATTTTTGGTACACGGAGGCGGCTCGCAAAGTCTCGCGCCATTCCGAGTCCGGCGGACGAAGTTGGCCAGCCCCACCCCCCAAGGCTATAGCCCACCCCTTTTTGTGGCCTTTTTCCGCTGGACGAACTTGGCGCCCCGGCCTTCGGGCGGGTATTTTTGGGTGCGGCTGTCCCCATGGCCTATTTTTGACACACGGAGACGCCTCGCAAAGTCTCGCGCCATTCCGAGTCCGGCGGACGAAGTTGGCCAGCCCCACCCCCCAAGGCTATAGCCCACCCGTTTTTGTGGCCTTTTTCCGCTGGACGAACTTGGCGCCCCGGCCTTCGGGCGGGTATTTTTGGGCGCGGCTGTGCCCGCGGCCTATTTTTGGCACACGGAGGCGCCTCGCAAAGTATGGCGCCATTCCGAGTCCGGCGGACGAAGTTGGCCAGCCCCACCCCCAAGGCTATAGCCCACCCGTTTTTGTGACCTTTTTCCGCTGGACGAACTTGGCGCCCCGGCCTTCGGGCAGGTATTTTTGGACGCGGCTGTGCCCGCGGCCTATTTTTGGGACACGGAGGCGCCTCGCAAAGTCTCGCGCCATTCCGAGTCCGGCGGACGAAGTTGGCCAGCCCCACCCCCAAGGCTATAGCCCACCCGTTTTTGTGGCCTTTTTCCGCTGGACGAACTTGGCGCCCCGGCCTTCGGGCAATTATTTTTGGGCGCGGCTGTGCCCGGGGCCTATTTTTGGCACACGGAGGCGGCTCGCAAAGTCTCGCGCCATTCCGAGTCCGGCGGACGAAGTTGGCCAGCCCCACCCCCCAAGGCTATAGCCCACCCCTTTTTGTGGCCTTTTTCCGCTGGACGAACTTGGCGCCCCGGCCTTCGGGCGGGTATTTTTGGGTGCGGCTATGTCCGCGGCCTATTTTTGGGACACGGAGGAGCCTCGCAAAGTCTCGCGCCATTCCGAGTCCGGCGGACGTAGGTTGCCAGCCCCACCCCCCAAGGCTATAGCCCACCCGTTTTTGTGGCCTTTTTCCGCTGGACGAACTTGGCGCCCCGGCCTTCGGGCGGGTATTTTTGGGCGCGGCTGTCCCCGTGGCCTATTTTTGACACACGGAGACGCCTCGTAAAGTCTCGCGTCATTCCGAGTCCGGCGGACGAAGTGGGCCAGCCCCACCCCACAAGGCTATAGCCCACCTGTTTTTGTGGCCTTTTTCCGCTGCACGAAGTTGGCGCCCCGGCCTTCGGGCGGGTTTTTTTGGGCGCGGCTGTGCCCGCGGCCTATTTTTGAGACACGGAGGTGCCGCGCAAAGTCTCTCGCCATTCCGAGTCCGGCGGACGAAGTTGGCCAGCCCCACCCCCCAAGGCTATAGCCCACCCTTTTTTGTGGCCTTTTTCCGCTGGACGAACTTGGCGCCCCGGCCTTTGGGGGGGTATTTTTGGGCGCGGCTGTGACCGCGGCCTATTTTTGGCACACGGAGGCACCTCGCAAAGTCTCGCGCCATTCCGAGTCCGGCGGACGAAGTCGGCCAGGCCCACCCCCCAAGGCTATAGCCCACCCTTTTTTGTGGCCTTTTTCCGCTGGACGAACTTGGCGCCCCGGCCTTCGGGCGGGTATTTTTGAGCGCGGCAGTGCCCGCGGCCTATTTTTTAGACACGGAGGCGCCGCGCAAAGTCTCGCGCCATTCCGAGTCCGGCGGACGAAGTTGGCCAGCTCCACCCCACAAGGCTATAGCCCACCCGTTTTTGTGGCCTTTTTCCGCTGGACGAACTTGGCGCCCCGGCCTTCGGGGGTATTTTTGGGCGCGGCTGTGACCGCGTCTATTTTTGGCACACGGAGGCACCTCGCAAAGTCTCGCGCCATTCCGAGTCCGGGCGGACGAGTTGGCCAGCCCCACCCCCCAAGGCTATAGCCCACCCGTTTTTGTGGCCTTTTTCCGCTGGACGAACTTGGCGCCCCGGCCATCGGCACGGTATTTTTGGGCGCGGCTGTGCACGCGGCCTATTTTTGGGACACGGAGGCGCCTCGCAAAGTCTCGCGCCATTCCGAGTCCGGCGGACGAAGTTGGCCAGCCCCACCCCCCAAGGCTATAGCCCACCCGTTTTTGTGGCCTTTTTCCGCTGGACGAACTTGGCGCCCCGGCCTTCGGGTGGTAATTTTTTGGCGCGGCTGTGCCCGCGGCCTATTTTTGGCACACGGAGGCGGCTCGCAAAGTCTCGCGCCATTCCGAGTCCGGCGGACGAAGTTGGCCAGCCCCACCCCCCAAGGCTATAGCCCACCCGTTTTTGTGGCCTTTTTCCGCTGGACGAACTTGGCGCCCCGGCCTTTCTTGCGGGTATTTTTGGGCGCGGCTGTCCCCGTGGCCTATTTTTGACACACGGAGACGCCTCGCAAAGTCTCGCACCATTCCGAGTCCGGCGGACGAAGTGGGCCAGCCCCACCCCACAAGGCTATAGCCCACCCGTTTTTGTGGCCTTTTTCCGCTGGACGAAGTTGGCGCCCCGGCCTTCGGGCGGGTATTTTTGGGCGCGGCTGTGCCCGCGGCCTATTTTTGAGACACGGAGGCGCCGCGCAAAGTCTCTCGCCATTCCGAGTCCGGCGGACGAAGTTGGCCAGCCCCACCCCCCAAGGCTATAGCCCACCCGTTATTGTGGCCTTTTTCCGCTGGACGAACTTGGCGCCCCGGCCTTCGGGCGGGTATTTTTGGGCGCGGCTGTGCCCGCGGCCTATTTTTGAGACACGGAGGCGCCGCGCAAAGTCTCTCGCCATTCCGAGTCCGGCGGACGAAGTTGGCCAGCCCCACCCCCCAAGGCTATAGCCCACCCTTTTTTGTGGCCTTTTTCCGCTGGACGAACTTGGCGCCCCGGCCTTTGGGGGGGTATTTTTGGGCGCGGCTGTGACCGCGGCCTATTTTTGGCACACGGAGGCACCTCGTAAAGTCTCGCGCCATTCCGAGTCCGGCGGACGAAGTTGGCCAGCCCCAACCCCCAAGGCTATAGCCCACCCGTTTTTGTGGCCTTTTTCCGCTGGACGAACTTGGCGCCCCGGCCTTCGGGCGGGTATTTTTGGGCGCGGCTGTGCACGCGGCCTATTTTTGGGACACGGAGGCGCCTCGCAAAGTCTCGCGCCATTCCGAGTCCGGCGGACGAAGTTGGCCAGCCCCACCCCCCAAGGCTATAGCCCACCCGTTTTTGTGGCCTTTTTCCGCTGGACGAACTTGGCGCCCCGGCCTTCGGGTGGTAATTTTTGGGCGCGGATGTGCCCGCGGCCTATTTTTGGCACACGGAGGCGGCTCGCAAAGTCTCGCGCCATTCCGAGTCCGGCGGACGAAGTTGGCCAGCCCCACCCGCCAAGGCTATAGCCCACCCGTTTTTGTGGCCTTTTTCCGCTGGACGAACTTGGCGCCCCGGCCTTTCTTGCGGGTATTTTTGGGCGCGGCTGTCCCCGTGGCCTATTTTTGACACACGGAGACGCCTCGCAAAGTCTCGCACCATTCCGAGTCCGGCGGACGGCGGGCCAGCCCCACCCCACAAGGCTATAGCCCACCCGTTTTTGTGGCCTTTTTCCGCTGGACGAAGTTGGCGCCCCGGCCTTCGGGCGGGTATTTTTGGGCGCGGCTGTGCCCGCGGCCTATTTTTGAGACACGGAGGCGCCGCGCAAAGTCTCTCGCCATTCCGAGTCCGGCGGACGAAGTTGGCCAGTCCCACCCCCCAAGGCTATAGCCCACCCTTTTTTGTGGCCTTTTTCCGCTGGACGAACTTGGCGCCCCGGCCTTTGGGGGGGTATTTTTGGGTGCGGCTGTGACCGCGGCCTATTTTTGGCACACGGAGGCACCTCGCAAAGTCTCGCACCATTCCGAGTCCGGCGGACGAAGTTGGCCAGCCCCAACCCCCAAGGCTATAGCCCACCCGTTTTTGTGGCCTTTTTCCGCTGGACGAACTTGGCGCCCCGGCCTTCGGGCGGGTATTTTCAGGCACGGCTGTGCACGCGGCCTATTTTTGGGACACGGAGGCGCCTCGCAAAGTCTCGCGCCATTCCGAGTCCGGCGGACTAAGTGGGCCAGCCCCTCCCCACAAGGCAATAGCCCACCCGTTTTTCTGGCCTTTTTCCGCTGGACGAACTTGGCGCCCCGACCTTCGGGCGGTTATTTTTGGGCGCGGCTGTGCCCGCGGCCTATTTTTGGCACACGGAGGCGGCTCGCAAAGTCTCGCGCCATTCCGAGTCCGGCGGACGAAGTTGGCCAGCCCCACCCGCCAAGGCTATAGCCCACCCGTTTTTGTGGCCTTTTTCCGCTGGACGAACTTGGCGCCCCGGCCTTTCTTGCGGGTATTTTTGGGCGCGGCTGTCCCCGTGGCCTATTTTTGACACACGGAGACGCCTCGCAAAGTCTCGCACCATTCCGAGTCCGGCGGACGAAGTGGGCCAGCCCCACCCCACAAGGCTATAGCCCACCCGTTTTTGTGGCCTTTTTCCGCTGGACGAAGTTGGCGCCCCGGCCTTCGGGCGGGTATTTTTGGGCGCGGCTGTGCCCGCGGCCTATTTTTGGGACACGGAGGTGCCTCGCAAAGTCTCGCGCCATTCCGAGTCCGGCGGACGAAGTTGGCCAGCCCCACCCCCCAAGGCTATAGCCCACCCGTTTTTGTGGCCTTTTTCCGCTGGACGAACTTGGCGCCCCGACCTTCGGGCGGTTATTTTTGGGCGCGGCTGTGCCCGCGGCCTATTTTTGGCACACGGAGGCGGCTCGCAAAGTCTCGCGCCATTCCGAGTCCGGCGGACGAAGTTGGCCAGCCCCACCCCCCAAGGCTATAGCCCACCCGTTTTTGTGGCCTTTTTCCGCTGGACGAACTTGGCGCCCCGGCCTTCGTGCGGGTATTTTTGGGCGCGGCTGTCCCCGTGGCCTATTTTTGACACACGGAGACGCCTCGCAAAGTCTCGCGCCATTCCGAGTCCGGCGGACGAAGTGGGCCAGCCCCACCCCACAAGGCTATAGCCCACCCGTTTTTGTGGCCTTTTTCCGCTGGACGAACTTGGTGCCCCGGCCTTCGGGCGGGTATTTTTGGGCACGGCTGTGCCCGCGGCCTATTTTTGAGACACGGAGGCGCCGCGCAAAGTCTCTCACCATTCCGAGACCGGCGGACGAAGTTGGCCAGCCCCACCCCCCAAGGCTATAGCCCCCCCTTTTTTGTGGCCTTTTTCCGCTGGACGAACTTGGCGCCCCGGCCTTCGGGGGGGTATTTTTGGGCGCGGCTGAGACCGCGGCCTATTTTTGGCACACGGAGGCACCTCGCAATGTCTCGCGCCATTCCGAGTCCGGCGGACGAAGTTGGCCAGCCCACACCCCAAGGCTATAGCCCACCCGTTTTTCTGGCCTTTTTCCGGTGGACGAACTTGGCGCCCCGGCCTTCGGGCGGGTATTTTTGGGCGCGGCTGTTCCCACGGCCTATTTTTGGCACACGGAGGTGGCTTGCAAAGTCTCGCGCCATTCCGAGTCTGGCGGACGAAGTTGGCCAGCCCCACCCCCCAAGGCTATAGCCCACCCGTTTTTGTGGCCTTTTTCCGCAGGACGAACTCGGCGCCCCGGCCTTCGGGCGGGTATTTTTGGGCGCGGCTGTCCCCGTGGCCTATTTTTGACACACGGAGACGCCTCGCAAAGTCTCGCGCCATTCCGAGTCCGGCGGACGAAGTGGGCCAGCCCCACCCCACAAGGCTATAGCCCACCCGTTTTTGTGGCCTTTTTCCGCTGGACGAACTTGGCGGCCCGGCCTTCGGGCGGGTATTTTTGGGCGCGGCTGTGCCCGCGGCCTATTTTTGAGACACGGAGGCGCCGCACAAAGTCTCGCGCGATTCTGAGTCCGGCGGACGAAGTTGGCCAGCCCCACCACCCAAGGCTATAGCCCACCCTTTTTTTTGGCCTTTTTCCGCTGGACGAACTTGGCGGCCCGGCCTTCGGGGGGGTATTTTTGGGCGCGGCTTTGACCGCGGCCTATTTTTGGCACATGGAGGCACCTCGCACAGTCACCCGCCATTCCGAGTCCGGCGGACGAAGTTGGCCAGCCCCACCCCCCAAGGCTATAGCCCACCCGTTTTTGTGGCCTTTTTCCGCTGGACGAACTTGGCGCCCCGGCCTTCGGGTGGGTATTTTTGGGCGCGGCTGTGCACGCGGCCTATTTTTGGGACACGGAGGCGCCTCGCAAAGTCTCGCGCCATTCCGAGTCCGGCGGACGAAGTTGGCCAGCCCAACCCCCCAAGGCTATAGCCCACCCGTTTTTGTGGCCTTTTTCCGCTGGACGAACTTGGCGCCCCGGCCTTCGGGCAGTTATTTTTGGGCGCGGCTGTGCCCGCGGCCTATTTTTGGCACACGGAGGCGGCTCGTAAAGTCTCGCGCCATTCCGAGTCCGGCGGACGAAGTTGGCCAGCCCCACCCCCCAAGGCTATAACCCACCCGTTTTTGTGGCCGTTTTCCGCTGGACGAACTTGGCGCCCCGGCCTTCGGGCGGGTATTTTTGTGTGCGGCTGTCCCCGTGGCCTATTTTTGGGACACGGAGACGCCTCGCAAAGTCTTGCGCCATTCCTAGTCCGGCGGACGAAGTTGGCCAGCCCCACCCCACAAGGCTATAGCCCACCCGTTTTTGTGGCCTATTTCCGCTGAACGAACTTGGCGCCCCGGCCTTCGGGCGGATATTTTTGGGCGCGGCTGTGCCCGCGGCCTATTTTTGAGACACGGAGGCGCCGCATAAAGTCTCGCGCGATTCCGAGTCCGGCGGACGAAGTTGGCCAGCCCCACCTCACAAGGCTATAGCCCACCCATTTTTGTGGCCTTTTTCCGCTGGACGAATTTGGCGCCGCGGCCTTCGGGCGGGTATTTTTGGGCGCGGCTGTGCCCGCGGCCTATTTTTGGCACACGGAGGTACCTCAGAAAGTCTCGCGCCATTCTGAGTCCGGCGGACGAAGTTGGCCAGCCCCACCCCCCAAGGCTATAGCCCACCCTTTTTTGTGGCCTTTTTCCGCTGGACGAACTTGGCGCCCCGGCCTTCGGGGGGGTATTTTTGGGCGCGGCCGTTACCGCGGCCTATTTTTGGCACACGGAGGCACCTCGTAAAGTCTCACGCCATTCTGAGCCCGGCGGACGAAGTTGGCCAGCCCCACCCCCCAAGGCTATAGCCCACCCGTTTTTCTGGCCTTTTTCCGCTGGACGAACTTGGCGCCCCGGCCTTCGGGGGGGTATTTTTTGGCTCGGCTGTGTCCGCGGCCTATTTTTGGGACACGGAGGCGCCTCGCAAAGTCTCGCGCCATTCCAATTCCGGGGGACGAAGTTGGCCAGCCCCACCCCCCAAGGCTATAGCCCACCCGTTTTTCTGGCCTTTTTCCGCTGGACGAACTTGGCGGCCCGGCCTTCGGGCGGGTATTTTTTGGCGCAGCTGTGCCCGCGGCCTATTTTTTGGACACGGAGGCGCTGCGCAAAGTCTCTCGCCATTCCGAGTCCGGCGGACGAAGTTGGCCAGCCCCACCCGCCAAGGCTATAGCCCACCCTTTTTTGTGGCCTTTTTCCGCTGGACGAACTTGGCGCCCCGCCCTTCGGGGGGGTATTTTTGGGTGCGGCTGTGACCGCGGCCTATTTTTGGCACACGGAGGCACCTCGCAAAGTCTCGCGCCATTCCGAGTCCGGCGGACGAAGTTGGCCAGCCCCACCCCCCAAGGCTATAGCCCACCCGTTTTTGTGGCCTTTTTCCGCTGGACGAACTTGGCGCCCCGGCCTTCGGGTGGGTATTTTTGGGCGCGGCTGTGCACGCGGCCTATTTTTGGGACTCGGAGGCGCCTCGCAAAGTCTCGCGCCATTCCGAGTCCGGCGGACGAAGTTGGCCCGCCCCACCCCCCAAGGCTATAGCCCACCCGTTTTTGTGGCCTTTTTCCGCTGGACGAACTTGGCGCCCCGGCCTTCGGGCAGTTATTTTTGGGCGCGGCTGTGCCCGCGGCCTATTTTTGGCACACGGAGGCGGCTCGTAAAGTCTCGCGCCATTCCGAGTCCGGCGGACGAAGTTGGCCAGCCCCACCCCCCAAGGCTATAACCCACCCGTTTTTGTGGCCGTTTTCCGCTGGACGAACTTGGCGCCCCGGCCTTCGGGCGGGTATTTTTGTGTGCGGCTGTCCCCGTGGCCTATTTTTGGGACACGGAGACGCCTCGCAAAGTCTTGCGCCATTCCGAGTCCGGCGGACGAAGTGGGCCAGCCCCACCCCACAAGGCTATAGCCCACCCGTTTTTGTGGCCTATTTCCGCTGAACGAACTTGGCGCCCCGGCCTTCGGGCGGATATTTTTGGGCGCGGCTGTGCCCGCGGCCTATTTTTGAGACACGGAGGCGCCGCATAAAGTCTCGCGCGATTCCGAGTCCGGCGGACGAAGTTGGCCAGCCCCACCTCACAAGGCTATAGCCCACCCATTTTTGTGGCCTTTTTCCGCTGGACGAATTTGGCGCCGCGGCCTTCGGGCGGGTATTTTTGGGCGCGGCTGTGCCCGCGGCCTATTTTTGGCACACGGAGGTACCTCAGAAAGTCTCGCGCCATTCTGAGTCCGGCGGACGAAGTTGGCCAGCCCCACCCCCCAAGGCTATAGCCCACCCTTTTTTGTGGCCTTTTTCCGCTGGACGAACTTGGCGCCCCGGCCTTCGGGGGGGTATTTTTGGGCACGGCCATTACCGCGGCCTATTTTTGGCACACGGAGGCACCTCGTAAAGTCTCACGCCATTCTGAGTCCGGCGGACGAAGTTGGCCAGCCCCACCCCCCAAGGCTATAGCCCACCCGTTTTTCTGGCCTTTTTCCGCTGGACGAACTTGGCGCCCCGGCCTTCGGGGGGGTATTTTTTGGCTCGGCTGTGTCCGCGGCCTATTTTTGGGACACGGAGGCGCCTCGCAAAGTCTCGCGCCATTCCAATTCCGGGGGACGAAGTTGGCCAGCCCCACCCCCCAAGGCTATAGCCCACCCGTTTTTCTGGCCTTTTTCCGCTGGACGAACTTGGCGGCCCGGCCTTCGGGCGGGTATTTTTTGGCGCAGCTGTGCCCGCGGCCTATTTTTTGGACACGGAGGCGCTGCGCAAAGTCTCTCGCCATTCCGAGTCCGGCGGACGAAGTTGGCCAGCCCCACCCGCCAAGGCTATAGCCCACCCTTTTTTGTGGCCTTTTTCCGCTGGACGAACTTGGCGCCCCGCCCTTCGGGGGGGTATTTTTGGGCGCGGCTGTGACCGCGGCCTATTTTTGACACACGGAGGCACCTCGTAAAGTCTCACGCCATTCTGAGTCCGGCGGACGAAGTTGGCCAGCCCCACCCCCCAAGGCTATAGCCCACCCGTTTTTCTGGCCTTTTTCCGCTGGACGAACTTGGCGCCCCGGCCTTCGGGGGGGTATTTTTTGGCTCGGCTGTGTCCGCGGCCTATTTTTGGGACACGGAGGCGCCTCGCAAAGTCTCGCGCCATTCCAATTCCGGGGGACGAAGTTGGCCAGCCCCACCCCCCAAGGCTATAGCCCACCCGTTTTTCTGGCCTTTTTCCGCTGGACGAACTTGGCGGCCCGGCCTTCGGGCGGGTATTTTTTGGCGCAGCTGTGCCCGCGGCCTATTTTTTGGACACGGAGGCGCTGCGCAAAGTCTCTCACCATTCCGAGTCCGGCGGACGAAGTTGGCCAGCCCCACCCCCCAAGGCTATAGCCCCCCCTTTTTTGTGGCCTTTTTCCGCTGGACGAACTTGGCGCCCCGGCCTTCGGGGGGGTATTTTTGGGCGCGACTGAGACCGCGGCCTATTTTTGGCACACGGAGGCACCTCGCAATGTCTCGCGCCATTCCGAGTCCGGCGGACGAAGTTGGCCAGCCCACCCCCCAAGGCTATAGCCCACCCGTTTTTCTGGCCTTTTTCCGCTGGACGAACTTGGCGCCCCGGCCTTCGGGCGGGTATTTTTGGGCGCGGCTGTTCCCGCGGCCTATTTTTGGCACACGGAGGCGGCTTGCAAAGTCTCGCGCCATTCCGAGTCCGGCGGACGAAGTTGGCCAGCCCCACCCCCCAAGGCTATAGCCCACCCGTTTTTGTGGCCTTTTTCCGCAGGACGAACTTGGCGCCCCGGCCTTCGGGCGGGTATTTTTGGGTACGGCTGTGCCCGTGGCCTATTTTTTACACACGGAGTCGCATCGCAAAGTGTCGCGCCATTCCGAGTCCGGCGGACGAAGTGGGCCAGCCCCACCCCCCAAGGCTATAGCCCACCCGTTTTTGTGGCCTTTTTCCGCTGGACGAACTTGGCGGCCCGGCCTTCGGGCGGGTATTTTTGGGCGCGGCTGTGCCCGCGGCCTATTTTTGAGACACGGAGGCGCCGCACAAAGTCTCGCGCGATTCTGAGTCCGGCGGACGAAGTTGGCCAGCCCCACCCCCCAAGGCTATAGCCCACCGTTTTTTTTGGCCTTTTTCCGCTGGACGAACTTGGCGGCCCGGCCTTCGGGGGGGTATTTTTGGGCGCGGCTTTCACCGCGGCCTATTTTTGGCACATGGAGGCACCTCGCAAAGTCTCCCGCCATTCCGAGTCCGGCGGACGAAGTTGGCCAGCCCCACCCCCCAAGGCTATAGCCCACCCGTTTTTGTGGCCTTTTTCCGCTGGACGAACTTGGCGCCCCGGCCTTCGGGTGGGTATTTTTGGGCGCGGCTGTGCATGCGGCCTATTTTTGGGACACTGAGGCGCCTCACAAAGTCTCGCGCCATTCCGAGTCCGGCGGACGAAGTTGGCCAGCCCCACCCCCCAAGGCTATAGCCCACCCGTTTTTGTGGCCTTTTTCCGCTGGACGAACTTGGCGCCCCGGCCTTCGGGCAGTTATTTTTGGGCGCGGCTATGCCCGCGGCCTATTTTTGGCACACGGAGGCGGCTCGTAAAGTCTCGCGCCATTCCGAGTCCGGCGGACGAAGTTGGCCAGCCCCACCCCCCAAGGCTATAACCCACCCGTTTTTGTGGCCGTTTTCCGCTGGACGAACTTGGCGCCCCGGCCTTCGGGCGGGTATTTTTGTGTGCGGCTGTCCCCGTGGCCTATTTTTGGGACACGGAGACGCCTCGCAAAGTCTTGCGCCATTCCGATTCCGGCGGACGAAGTGGGCCAGCCCCACCCCACAAGGCTATAGCCCACCCGTTTTTGTGGCCTATTTCCGCTGAACGAACTTGGTGCCCCGGCCTTCGGGCGGATATTTTTGGGCGCGGCTGTGCCCGCGGCCTATTTTTGAGACACGGAGGCGCCGCGTAAAGTCTCGCGCGATTCCGAGTCCGGCGGACGAAGTTGGCCAGCCCCACCTCACAAGGCTATAGCCCACCCATTTTTGTGGCCTTTTTCCGCTGGACGAATTTGGCGCCGCGGCCTTCGGGCGGGTATTTTTGGACGCGGCTGTGCCCGCGGCCTATTTTTGGCACACGGAGGTACCTCAGAAAGTCTCGCGCCATTCTGAGTCCGGCGGACGAAGTTGGCCAGCCCCACCCCCCAAGGCTATAGCCCACCCTTTTTTGTGGCCTTTTTCCGCTGGACGAACTTGGCGCCCCGGCCTTCGGGGGGGTATTTTTGGGCGCGGCCGTTACCGCGGCCTATTTTTGGCACACGGAGGCACCTCGTAAAGTCTCACGCCATTCTGAGTCCGGCGGACGAAGTTGGCCAGCCCCACCCCCCAAGGCTATAGCCCACCCGTTTTTCTGGCCTTTTTCCGCTGGACGAACTTGGCGCCCCGGCCTTCGGGCGGGTATTTTTTGGCTCGGCTGTGTCCGCGGCCTATTTTTGGGACACGGAGGCGCCTCGCAAAGTCTCGCGCCATTCCAAGTCCGGGGGACGAAGTTGGCCAGCCCCACCCCCCAAGGCTATAGCCCACCCGTTTTTCTGGCCTTTTTCCGCTGGACGAACTTGGCGCCCCGGCCTTCGGGCGGGTATTTTTTGGCGCAGCTGTGCCCGCGGCCTATTTTTTGGACACGGAGGCGCTGCGCAAAGTCTCTCGCCATTCCGAGTCCGGCGGACGAAGTTGGCCAGCCCCACCCGCCAAGGCTATAGCCCACCCTTTTTTGTGGCCTTTTTCCGCTGGACGAACTTGGCGCCCCGCCCTTCGGGGGGGTATTTTTGGGCGCGGCTGTGACCGCGGCCTATTTTTGGCACACGGAGGCACCTCGCAAAGTCTCGCGCCATTCCGAGTCCGGCGGACGAAGTTGGCCAGCCCCACCCCCCAAGGCTATAGCCCACCCGTTTTTCTGGCCTTTTTCCGCTGGACGAACTTGGCGCCCCAGCCTTCGGGCGGGTATTTTTTGGCTCGGCTGTGCCCGCGGCCTATTTTTGGGACACGGAGGCGCCTCGCAAAGTCTCGCACTATTCCGAGTCCGGCGGACGAAGTTGGCCAGCCCCACCCCGAAGGCTATAGCCCACCCGTTTTTGTGGCCTTCTTCCGCTGGACGAACTTGGCGCCCCGACTTCGGGTGGGTATTTTTGGGCGCGGCTGTGCCCGCGGCCTATTTTTGGGACACGGAGGCGCCTCGCAAAGTATCGCGCCATTCCGAGTCCGGCGGACGAAGTTGGCCAGCCCCACCCCCCAAGGCTATAGCCCACCCGTTTTTGTGGCCTTTTTCCGCTGGACGAACTTGGCGCCCCGGCCTTCGGGCGGGTATTTTTGGGCGCGGCTGTCCCCGTGGCCTATTTTTGACACACGGAGACGCCTCGCAAAGTCTCGCGCCATTCCGAGTCCGGCGGATGAAGTGGGCCAGCCCCACCCCACAAGGCTATAGCACACCCGTTTTTGTGGCCTTTTTCCGCTGGACGAACTTGGCGCCCCGGCCTTCAGGCGGGTATTTTTGGGCGCGGCTGTGCCCGCGGCCTATTTTTGAGACACGGAGACGCCGCGCAAAGTCTCGCGCGATTCTGAGTCCGGTGGACGAAGTTGGCCAGCCCCACCCCACAAGGCTATAGCCCACCCATTTTTGTGGCCTTTTTCCGCTGGATGAATTTGGCGCCCCGGCCTTCGGGCGGGTATTTTTGGACGCGGCTGTACCCGCGGCCTATTTTTGAGACACGGAGGTGCCGCGCAAAGTCTCTCACCATTCCGAGTCCGGCGGACGAAGTTGGCCGGCCCCACCCCCCAAGGCTGTAGCCCACCCTTTTTTGTGGCCTTTTTCCGCTGGACGAACATGGCGCCCCGGACTTCGGGACTGTATTTTTGGTCGCGGCTGTGACCGCGGCCTATTTTTGACCCACGGAGGCGCCTCCCAAAGTCTCGCGCCATTCCGATTCCGGCGGACGAAGTTGGCCAGCCCCACCCGCCAAGGCTATAGCCCACCCTTTTTTGTGGCCTTTTTCCGCTGGACGAACTTGGCGCCCCGGCCTTCGGGCGGGTATTTTGTGGCGCGGCTGTGTCCGCGGCCTATTTTTGGTACGCGGAGGCGCCTCGCAAAGTCTCGCGCCATTCCGAGTCCGGCGGACGAAGGTTGCCAGCCCCACCCCCCAAAGCTATAGCCCACCCGTTTTTGTGGCCTTTTTCCGCTGGACGAACTTGGCGCCCTGGCCTTCGGGCGGGTATTTTTGGGCGCGGCTGTGCCCGTGGCCTATTTTTGACACACGGAGACGCCTCGCAATGTCTCGCGCCATTCCAAGTCTGGCGGACGAAGTGGGCCACCCCTACCCCACAAGGCTATAGCCCACCCGTTTTTGTGGCCTTTTTCCGCTGGACGAACTTGGCGCCCCGGCCTTCGCGCGGGTATTTTTGGGCGCGGCTGTGCCCGTGGCCTATTTTTGAGACACGGAGGCGTCGCGCAAAGTCTCTCGCCATTCCGAGTCCGGCGGACGAAGTTGGCCAGCCCCACCCCCCAAGGCTATAGCCCACCCGTTTTTGTGGCCTTTTTCCGCTCGACGAACTTGGTGCCCCGGCCTTCGGGTGGGTATTTTTCGGCGCGGATATGCCCGCAGCCTATTTTCGGCACACGGAGGCGCCTCACAAAGGCTCGCGCCATTCCGAGTCCGGCGGACGAAGTTGGCCAGCCCCACCCCCCAAGGCTATAGCCCACCCGTTTTTGTGGCCTTTTTCCGCTGCACGAACTTGGCGCCCCGGCCTTCGGGCCGGTATTTTTAATCGCGGCTGTGCCCACAGCCTATTTTTGGGACACGGAGGTGCCTCGCAAAGTCTCGCGGCATTCCGAGTCCGGCGGACGAAGTTGGCCAGCCCCACCCCCCAAGGCTATAGCCCACCTGTTTTTGTGGCCTTTTTCGGCTGGACGAACTTGGTGTCCCGGCCTTCGGGCGGGCATTTTTGGGCACGACTGTGCCCCCGGCCTATTTTTGGCACGCGGAGGTGCCTCGTAAAGTCTCGCGCCATTCCGAGTCCGGCGGACGAAGTTGGCCAGCCCCACCCTCAAAGGCTATAGACCACCCGTTTTTGTGGCCTTTTTTCGCTGGACGAACTTGGCTCCCCGGCCTTCGGGCGTGTAATTTTGGGCGCGGCTGTGCCCGCGGCCTATTTTTGGTACACGGAGAAGCCTCGCAAAGTCTCGCGCCATTCCGAGTCCGGCGGACGAAGTTGGCCAGCCCCACCCCCCAAGGCTATAGCCCACCCGTTTTTGTGGCCTTTTTCTGCTGGACGAACTTGGCGCCCCGGCCTTCGGGCGGGTATTTTTGGGCGCGGCTGTGTCCGCGGCCTATTTTTGGGACACGGAGGCGCCTCGCAAAGTCTCGTGCCATTCCGAGTCCGGCGGACGAAGTTGGCCAGCCCCACCCCCCAAGGCTATAGCCCACCCGTTTTTGTGGCCTTTTTCCGCTGGACGAACTTGGCGCCCCGGCCTTCGGGTGGGTTTTTTTGGGCGCGGCTGTGCCCGCGGCCTATTTTTGGCCCACGGAGGCGCCTCGCAAAGTCTCGCGCCATTCCGAGTCCGGCGGACGAAGTTGGCCAGCCCCACCCCCCAAGGCTATAGCCCACCCGTTTTTGTGGGCTTTTTCTGCTGGACGAACTTGGCGCCCTGGCCTTCGGGCGGGTATTTTTCGGCGCGGATATGCCCGCAGCCTATTTTCGGCACACGGAGACGCCTCGCAAAGTCTCGCGCCATTCCGAGTCCGACGGACGAAGTTGGCCAGCCCCACCCCCCAAGGCTATAGCCCACCCGTTTTTGTGGCCTTTTTCCGCTCGACGAACTTGGCGCCCCGGCCTTCGGGTGGGTATTTTTCGGCGCGGATATGCCCGCAGCCTATTTTCGGCACACGGAGGCTCCTCACAAAGTCTCGCGCCATTCCGAGTCCGGCGGACGAAGTTGGCCAGCCCCACCCCCCAAGGCTATAGCCCACCCGTTTTTGTGGCCTTTTTCCGCTGGACGAACTTGGCGCCCCGGCCTTCGGGCCGGTATTTTTAATCGCGGCTGTGCCCACGGCCTATTTTTGGGACACGGAGGCGCCTCGCAAAGTCTCGCGGCATTCCGAGTCCGGCGGACGAAGTTGGCCAGCCCCACCCCCCAAGGCTATAGCCCACCCGTTTTTGTGGCCTTTTTCCGCTGGACGAACTTGGCGCCCCGGCCTTCGGGCGGGTATTTTTGGGCGCGGCTGTGCCCCCGGCCTATTTTTGGCACACGGAGGTGCCTCGCAAGGTGTCGCGCCATTCCGAGTCCGGCGGACGAAGTTGGCCAGCCCCACCCCCAAAGGCTATAGACCACCCGTTTTTGTGGCCTTTTTTCGCTGGACGAACTTGGCTCCCCGGCCTTCGGGCATGTAATTTTGGGCGCGGCTGTGCCCGCGGCCTATTTTTGGCACACGGAGATGCCTCGCAAAGTCTCACGCCATTCCGAGTCCGGCGGACTAAGTTGGCCAGCCCCACCCCCCAAGGCTATAGCCCACCCGTTTTTGTGGCCTTTTTCTGCTGGACGAACTTGGCGCCCCGGCCTTCGGGCGGGTATTTTTGGGCGCGGCTGTGCCAGCGGCCTATTTTTTGGACACGGACGTGCCTCGCAAAATCTCGTGCAATTCCGAGTCCGGCGGACGAAGTTGGCTAGTCCCACCCCCCAAGGCTATAGCCCACCCGTTTTTGTGGCCTTTTTCCGCTCGACGAACTTGGTGCCCCGGCCTTCGGGTGGGTATTTTTCGGCGCGGATATGCCCGCAGCCTATTTTCGGCACACGGAGGTGCCTCACAAAGGCTCGCGCCATTCCGAGTCCGGCGGACGAAGTTGGCCAGCCCCACCCCCCAAGGCTATAGCCCACCCGTTTTTGTGGCCTTTTTCCGCTGCACGAACTTGGCGCCCCGGCCTTCGGGCCGAGTGACCGTCGCGGCTGTGCCCACAGCCTATTTTTGGGACACGGAGGTGCCTCGCAAAGTCTCGCGGCATTCCGAGTCCGGCGGACGAAGTTGGCCAGCCCCACCCCCCAAGGCTATAGCCCACCCGTTTTTGTGGCCTTTTTCCGCTGGACGAAATTGGCGCCCCGGCCTTCGGGCGGGTATTTTTGGGCGCGGCTGTGCCCACGGCCTATTTTTGGTACATGGAGGTGCCTCATAAAGTATCGCGCCATTCCGAGTCCGGCAGACGAAGTTGGCCTGCCCCACCCCCCAAGGCTATATCCCACCCGTTTTTGTGGCCTTTTTCCGCTGGACGAACATGGCGCCCCGGCCTTCGGGCGGCTATTTTTGGGCGCGGCTGTGTCCGCGTCCTATTTTTGGCTAACGGAGGCGCCTCGAAAAGTGTCGCGCCATTCCGAGTCCGGCGGACGAAGTTGGCCAGCCCCACCCCCCAAGGCTATAGCCCACCCGTTTTTGTGGCCTTTTTCCGCTGGACGAACTTGGCGCCCCGGCCTTCGGGCGGGTATTTTTGGGCTCGGCTGTGCCCGAGCCCTATTTTTGGCACACGGAGGCGCCTCGCAAAGTCTCGCTCCATTCCGAGTCCGGCGGACGAAGTTGGCCAGCCCCACCCCCCACGGCTATAGCCCACCCGTTTTTGTGGCCTTTTGCCGCTGTTTGAACGTGGCGCACCGGCCTTCGGGTGGGTATTTTTTGGCGCGGCTGTGCCCGCGGCCTATTATTGGGAAACGGAGGTGCCTCGCAAAGTCTCGTACCATTCCGAGTCCGGCGGACGAATTTGGCAGCCCCACCCCCCAAGGCTATAGCCCACCCGTTTTTGTGGCATTTGTCCGCTGGACGAACTTGGCGCCCCTGCCTTCGGGCGGGTATTTTTTGGCGCGGCTGTGTCCGCGGCCTATTTTTGGGACACGGAGGCGCCTCGCAAAGTCTCGCTCCATTCCGAGTCCGGCGGACGAAGTTGGCCAGCCCCACCCCCCAAGGCTATAGCCCACCCGTTTTTGTGGCCTTTTTCCGCTGGACGAACTTGGCGCCCCGGCCTTCGGGCGAGTATTTTTGGGCGCGGGTGTGCCCGCGGCCTATTTATGGGACACGGAGGCGCCGCGCAAAGTCTCACGCCATTCCGAGTCCGGCGGACGAAGTTGGCTAGCCCCACCCCCCAAGGCTATAGCCCACCCGTTTTTGTGGCCTTTTTCAGCTGGACGAACTTGGCGCCCCGGCCTTCGGATGGGTATTTTTGGGTACGGCTGTGCCCGCGGCCTATTTTTGGCACACGGAGGATCCTCGCAAAGTCTCGCGCCATTCGGAGTCCGGCGGACGAAGTTGACCAGCCCCACCCCCCAAGGCTATAGCCCACCCGTTTTTGTGGCCTTTTTCCGCTGGACGAACTTGGCGCCCCGGCCTTCGGGTGGGTATTTTTGGACGCGGCTGTGACCGCGGCCTAGTTTTGGCACACGGAGGCGCCTCGCAAAGTCTCGCGCCATTCCGAGTCCGGCGGACGAAGTTGGCCAGCCCCACCCCCCAAGGTTATAGCCCACCCGTTTTTGTGGCGTTTTTCTGCTGGACGAACTTGGCGCCCCGGCCTTTGGGCGGGTATTTTTGGGCGCGGCTGTGCCCAAGGCCTATTTTTGGGACACGCAGGCGCCTCGCAAAGTCTCGCGCCATTCCGAGTCCGGCGGACGAAATACGCCAGCCCCACCCCCCAAGGCTATAGCCCACCCGTTTTTGTGGCCTTTTTCCGCTGGACGAACTTGGCGCCCCGGCCTTCGGGCGAGTATTTTTGGGCGCGGGTGTGCCCGCGGCCTATTTATGGGACACGGAGGCACCGCGCAAAGTCTCACGCCATTCCGAGTCCGGCGGACGAAGTTGGCCAGCCCCACCCCCCAAGGCTATAGCCCACCCGTTTTTGTGGCCTTTTTCCGCTGGACGAACTTGGCGCCCCGGCCTTCGGGCGGGTATTTTTGGACGCGGCTGTGCCCGCGGCCTATTTTTGGGACACCGAGGCGCCTCGCAAAGTCTCCCGCCATTCCGAGTCCGGCGGACGAAGTTGGCCCGCCCCACCCCCCAAGGCTATAGCCCACCCGTTTTTGTGGCCTTTTTCCGCTGGACGAACTTGGCGCCCCAGCCTTCGGGCGGGTATTTTTGGGCGCGGCTGTGACCGCGGCCTAGTTTTGGCACACGGAGGCGCCTCGCAAAGTCTCGCGCCATTCTGAGTCCGGCGGACGAAGTTGGCCAGCCCCACCCCCCAAGGTTATAGCCCACCCGTTTTTGTGGCGTTTTTCTGCTGGACGAACTTGGCGCCCCGGCCTTCGGGCGGGTATTTTTGGGCGCGGCTGTGCCCAAGGCCTATTTTTGGGACACGCAGACGCCTCGCAAAGTCTCGCGCCATTCCGAGTCCGGCGGACGAAATACGCCAGCCCCACCCCCCAAGGCTATAGCCCACCCGTTTTTGTGGCCTTTTTCCGCAGGACGAACTTGGCGCCCCGGCCTTCGGGCGGGTATTTTTAGGCGCGGCTGTGCCCGTGGCCTATTTTTGGCACAGGGAGGATCCTCGCAAAGTCTCGCGCCATTCCGAGTCCGGCGGACGAAGTTCGCCAGCCCCACCCCCCAAGGCAATAGCCCACCCGTTTTTGTGGCCTTTTTCCGCTGGACGAAATTGGCGCCCCGGCCTTTGGGCGGGTATTTTTGGGAGCGGGTGTGCCCGCGGCCTATTTTTTACACAAGGAGGTGCCTCGAAATGTCTCGCGCCATTCCGAGTCTGGCGGACGAAGTCGGCCAGCCCCACCCCCCAAGGCTATAGCCCACCCGTTTTTGTGGCCTTTTTCCGCTGGACGAACTTGGAGGCCCGGCCTTCGGGCGGGTATTTTTGGGCGCGGCTGTGCCCGCGGCCTATTTTTGGGACACAGAGGTGCCTCGCAAAGTCTCTCGCCATTCCTAGTCCGGCGGACGAAGTTGGCCAGCCCCACCCCCCAAGGCTATAGCCCACCCGTTTTTGTGGCCTTTTTCCTCTGGACGAACTTGGCGCACCGGCCTTCGGGCGGGTATTTTTGGGCGCGGCTGTGCTCGCAGCCTATTTTTATCACAGTTAGGCGCCTCGCAAAATCTCGCGCCATTCCGAGTCCGGCGGACGAAGTTGGCCAGCCCCACCCCCCAAGGCTATAGCCCACCCGTTTTTGTGGCCTAATTCCGCTGGACGAACTTGGCGCCCCGGCCTTCGGGCGGGTATTTTTGGACGCGGCTGTGTCCGCGGCCTATTTTTGGCACACGGAGACGCGTCGCAAAGTCTCGCGCCATTCGGAGTCCGGCGGACGAAGTTGGCCAGCCCCACCCCCCAAGGCTATAGCCCACCCGTTTTTGTGGCCTTTTTCCACTGGACGAACTTGGCGCCCCGGCCTTCGGGCGGGTATTTTTAGGCGCGGCTGTTCCCGCGGCCTATTTTTGGCACACGGAAGCGCCTCGCAAAGTCTCGCGCCATTCCGAGTCCGGCGGACGAAGTGGGCCAGCCCCACCCCCCAAGGCTATAGCCCACCCGTTTTTGTGGCCTTTTTCCGCTGGACGAACTTGGCGCCCCGGCCTTCGGGCAGGTATTTTTTTATGCGGCTGTTCCCGCGGCCTATTTTTGGCACACGGAGTTGCCTCGTAAAGTGTCGCGCCATTCCGAGTCCGGCGGACGAAGTGGGCCAGCCCCACCCCCCGAGGCTATAGCCCACCCGTTTTTGTGGCCTTTTTCCGCGGGACGAACTTGGCGCCCCGGCCTTCGGGCGGGTATTTGTGGACACGCCTGTGCCTGCGGCCTATTTTTGGGAAACGGAGGCGCCTCGTAAAGTCTCACGCCATTTCAAGTACGGCGGACGAAGTTGGCCAGCCACACCCCCCAAGGCTATAGCCCACCCATTTTTGTGGCCTTTTTCCGCTGGACGAACTTGGCGCCCCGGCCTTCGGGTGGGTACTTTTGGGCGCGGCTGTGCCCGCGGCCTATTTTTGGCACACGGAGGCGCTTCGCAAAGTCTCGCGCCATTTCGAGTACGGCGGACGAAGTCGGCCAGCCCCACCCCCCAAGGCTATAGCCCACCCGTTTTTGTTGCCTTTTTCCGCTGGACGAACTTGGCGCCCTAGCCTTCGGGCCGGTATTTTTGGGCGTGGCTGTGCCCGCGGCCTATTTCTGGGACACGGAGGCGCCTCGCAATGTCTCGCGCCATTCCGAGTCCGGCGGACGAAGTCGGCCAGCCCCACCCCCCAAGGCTATAGCACACCCGTTTTTGTGGCCTTTTTCCGCTGGACGAAATTGGCGCCCCGGCCTTCGGGCGGGTATTTTGGGGCGCGGCTGTGCCCGCGACCTATTTTTGGGACAAGGAGGTGCCTCGTAAAGTCTCGCGCCATTCCGAGTCCGGCGGACGAAGTTGGGCAGCCCCACCCCCCAAGGCTATAGCACACCCGTTTTTGTGGCCTTTTTCCGCTGGACGAACTTGGCGCCCCGGCCTTCGGGCAGGTATTTTTTTATGCGGCTGTTCCCGCGGCCTATTTTTGGCACACGGAGTTGCCTCGTAAAGTGTCGCGCCATTCCGAGTCCGGCGGACGAAGTGGGCCAGCCCCACCCCCCGAGGCTATAGCCCACCCGTTTTTGTGGCCTTTTTCCGCGGGACGAACTTGGCGCCCCGGCCTTCGGGCGGGTATTTGTGGACACGCCTGTGCCTGCGGCCTATTTTTGGGAAACGGAGGCGCCTCGTAAAGTCTCACGCCATTTCAAGTACGGCGGACGAAGTTGGCCAGCCACACCCCCCAAGGCTATAGCCCACCCATTTTTGTGGCCTTTTTCCGCTGGACGAACTTGGCGCCCCGGCCTTCGGGCGGGTATTTTTGGGAGCGGCTGTGCCCGCGGCCTATTTTTGGCGCACGTGGGCACCTCGCAAAGTCTAGCGCCATTCCGAGTCTGGCGGACGAAGTGGGCCAGTCCCACCCCCCGAGGCTATAGCCCACCTGTTTTTATGGCCTTTTTCCGCTGGACGACTTGGCGGCCCGGCCTTCGGGCGGGTATTTTTGGCCACGGCTGTGCCCGCGGCCTATTATTGGCACACGGAGGCGCCTTGCAAAGTCTCGCGCCATTCCGAGTCCGGCGGACGACGTGGGCCAGCCCCACCCCCCAAGGCTATAGCCCAGACGAACTTGGCGCCCCGGTCTTCGGGCGGTTATTTTTGGGCGCAGCTGTGCCCGCGACCTATTTTCTGCACACGGAAGCCCCTCACAAATTTTTGCGCCATTCCGAGTCCGGCGGACGAAGTCGGCCAGCCCCACCCCCCAAGGCTATAGCCCGCCCGTTTTTGTGGCCTTTTTCCGCTGGACGAACTTGGCGCCCCGGCCTTCGGATGGGTATTTTTGGGTACGGCTGTGCCCGCGGCCTATTTTTGGCACACGGAGGCGCCTCGCAAAGTCTCGCGCCATTCCGAGTCCGGCGGACGAAGTTGACCAGCCCCACCCCCCAAGGCTATAGCCCACCCGTTTTTGTGGCCTTTTTCCGCTGGACGAACTTGGCGCCCCGGCCTTCGGGCGGGTATTTTTGGGCGCGGCTGTGCCCGCGGCCTATTTTTGGGACACGGAGGAGCCTCGCAAAGTCTCGCGCCATTCCGAGTCCTGCGGACGATGTTGGCCAGCCCCACCCCCCAAGGCTATAGCCCACCCGTTTTTGTGGCCTTTTTCCGCTGAACGAACTTGGCGCCCCGGCCTTCGGGCAGGTATTTTTGGGGACGGCTCTGCCCGCGGCCTATTTTTGGTATACGGAGGCGCCTCGCAAAGTCTTGCGCCATTCCGAGTGCGGCGGACGAAGCTGGCCAGCCCCACCCACCAAGGCTATAGCCCACCCGTTTTTGTGGCCTTTTACCGCTGGACGAACTTGGCGCCCCGGCCTTCGGGCCGGTATTTTTGGGCGTGGCTGTGCCCGCGGCCTATTTCTGGGACACGGAGGCGCCTCGCAATGTCTCGCGCCATTCCGAGTCCGGCGGACGAAGTCGGCCAGCCCCACCCCCCAAGGCTATAGCACACCCGTTTTTGTGGCCTTTTTCCGCTGGACGAAATTGGCGCCCCGGCCTTCGGGCGGGTATTTTGGGGCGCGGCTGTGCCCGCGACCTATTTTTGGGACAAGGAGGTGCCTCGTAAAGTCTCGCGCCATTCCGAGTCCGGCGGACGAAGTTGGGCAGCCCCACCCCCCAAGGCTATAGCACACCCGTTTTTGTGGCCTTTTTCCGCTGGACGAACTTGGCGCCCCGGCCTTCGGGCAGGTATTTTTTTATGCGGCTGTTCCCGCGGCCTATTTTTGGCACACGGAGTTGCCTCGTAAAGTGTCGCGCCATTCCGAGTCCGGCGGACGAAGTGGGCCAGCCCCACCCCCCGAGGCTATAGCCCACCCGTTTTTGTGGCCTTTTTCCGCGGGACGAACTTGGCGCCCCGGCCTTCGGGCGGGTATTTGTGGACACGCCTGTGCCTGCGGCCTATTTTTGGGAAACGGAGGCGCCTCGTAAAGTCTCACGCCATTTCAAGTACGGCGGACGAAGTTGGCCAGCCACACCCCCCAAGGCTATAGCCCACCCATTTTTGTGGCCTTTTTCCGCTGGACGAACTTGGCGCCCCGGCCTTCGGGCGGGTATTTTTGGGAGCGGCTGTGCCCGCGGCCTATTTTTGGCACACGGAAGCGCCTCGCAAAGTCTCGCGCCATTCCGAGTCCGGCGGACGAAGTGGGCCAGCCCCACCCCCCAAGGCTATAGCCCACCCGTTTTTGTGGCCTTTTTCCGCTGGACGAACTTGGCGCCCCGGCCTTCGGGCAGGTATTTTTTTATGCGGCTGTTCCCGCGGCCTATTTTTGGCACACGGAGTTGCCTCGTAAAGTGTCGCGCCATTCCGAGTCCGGCGGACGAAGTGGGCCAGCCCCACCCCCCGAGGCTATAGCCCTCCCGTTTTTGTGGCCTTTTTCCGCGGGACGAACTTGGCGCCCCGGCCTTCGGGCGGGTATTTGTGGACACGCCTGTGCCTGCGGCCTATTTTTGGGAAACGGAGGCGCCTCGTAAAGTCTCACGCCATTTCAAGTACGGCGGACGAAGTTGGCCAGCCACACCCCCCAAGGCTATAGCCCACCCATTTTTGTGGCCTTTTTCCGCTGGACGAACTTGGCGCCCCGGCCTTCGGGCGGGTATTTTTGGGAGCGGCTGTGCCCGCGGCCTATTTTTGGCGCACGTGGGCACCTCGCAAAGTCTAGCGCCATTCCGAGTCTGGCGGACGAAGTGGGCCAGTCCCACCCCCCGAGGCTATAGCCCACCTGTTTTTATGGCCTTTTTCCGCTGGACGACTTGGCGGCCCGGCCTTCGGGCGGGTATTTTTGGCCACGGCTGTGCCCGCGGCCTATTATTGGCACACGGAGGCGCCTTGCAAAGTCTCGCGCCATTCCGAGTCCGGCGGACGACGTGGGCCAGCCCCACCCCCCAAGGCTATAGCCCAGACGAACTTGGCGCCCCGGTCTTCGGGCGGTTATTTTTGGGCGCAGCTGTGCCCGCGACCTATTTTCTGCACACGGAAGCCCCTCACAAATTTTTGCGCCATTCCGAGTCCGGCGGACGAAGTCGGCCAGCCCCACCCCCCAAGGCTATAGCCCGCCCGTTTTTGTGGCCTTTTTCCGCTGGACGAACTTGGCGCCCCGGCCTTCGGTTGGGTATTTTTGGTACGGCTGTGCCCGCGGCCTATTTTTGGCACACGGAGGCGCCTCGCAAAGTCTCGCGCCATTCCGAGTCCGGCGGACGAAGTTGACCAGCCCCACCCCCCAAGGCTATAGCCCACCCGTTTTTGTGGCCTTTTTCCGCTGGACGAACTTGGCGCCCCGGCCTTCGGGCGGGTATTTTTCGGCGCGGCTGTGCCCGCGGCCTATTTTTGGGACACGGAGGAGCCTCGCAAAGTCTCGCGCCATTCCGAGTCCGGCGGACGATGTTGGCCAGCCCCACCCCCCAAGGCTATAGCCCACCCGTTTTTGTGGCCTTTTTCCGCTGGACGAACTTGGCGCCCCGGCCTTCGGGTGGGTACTTTTGGGCGCGGCTGTGCCCGCGGCCTATTTTTGGCACACGGAGGCGCTTCGCAAAGTCTCGCGCCATTTCGAGTACGGCGGACGAAGTCGGCCAGCCCCACCCCCCAAGGCTATAGCCCACCCGTTTTTGTTGCCTTTTTCCGCTGGACGAACTTGGCGCCCTAGCCTTCGGGCCGGTATTTTTGGGCGTGGCTGTGCCCGCGGCCTATTTCTGGGACACGGAGGCGCCTCGCAATGTCTCGCGCCATTCCGAGTCCGGCGGACGAAGTCGGCCAGCCCCACCCCCCAAGGCTATAGCACACCCGTTTTTGTGGCCTTTTTCCGCTGGACGAAATTGGCGCCCCGGCCTTCGGGCGGGTATTTTGGGGCGCGGCTGTGCCCGCGACCTATTTTTGGGACAAGGAGGTGCCTCGCAAAGTCTCGCGCCATTCCGAGTCCGGCGGACGAAGTTGGGCAGCCCCACCCCCCAAGGCTATAGCACACCCGTTTTTGTGGCCTTTTTCCGCTGGACGAACTTGGCGCCCCGGCCTTGGGGTGGGTATTTTTCGGCGCGGCTGTGCGCACGGCCTATTTTTGGGACACGGAGGTGCCTCGCAAAGTCTCGCACCATTCTGAGTCCGGCGGACGAAGTTGTCCAGCCCCACCCCCCAAGGCTATAGCCCACCCGTTTTTGTGGCCTTTTTCCTCTGGACGAACTTGGCGAACCGGCCTTCGGGCGTGTATTTTTGGGTGCGGCTGTGCTTGCGGCCTATTTTTAGCACAGTTAGGTGCCTCGCAAAGTCTCGCGCCATTCCGAGTCCGGCGGACGAAGTTGACCAGCCCCACCCCCCAAGGCTATAGCCCACCCGTTTTTGTGGCCTTATTCCGCTGGACGAACTTGGCTCCCCGGCCTTCGGGCTGGTATTTTTGGGCGCGGCTGTGTCCGCGGCCTATTTTTGGCACACCGAGGTGCCTCGCCAAGTCTCGTAACATTCGGAGTCCGGCGGACGAAGTTGGGCAGCCCCACCCCCCACCCGTTTTTGTGGCCTTTTTCCGCTGGACGAATTTGGCGCCCCGGCGTTCGGGGGGGTATTTTTGGACGCGGCTATTCCCGCGGCCTATTTTCAGCACACGGAGGCGCCTCGCAAAGTCTCGCGCAATTCCGAGTCTGGCGGACGAAGTGGGCCAGCCCCACCACCCAAGGCTATAGCCCACCCGTTTTTGTGGCCTCTTTCCGCTGGACGAACTTGGCGCCCCGGCCTTCGGGTGGGTATTTTTCGGTGCGGCTGTGCCCACGGCCTATTTTTGGGACACGGAGGGGCCTCGCAAAGTCTCGCGCCATTCCGAGTCCGGCGGACGAAGTTGGCCAGCCCCACCCCCCAAGGCTATAGCCCACCCGTTTTTGTGGCCCTTTTCCGCTGGACGAACTTGGCGCCCCGGCCTTCGGGCGGGTATTTTTGGGTGCGGCTGTGCTCGCGGCCTATTTTTAGCACATTTAGGCGCCTCGCAAAGTCTCGCGCCATTCCGAGTCCGGCGGACGAAGTTGGCCAGCCCCACCCCCCAAGGCTATAGCCCACCCGTTTTTGTGGCCTTTTTCCGCTGGACGAACTTGGCGCCCCGGCCTTCGGGCGGGTATTTTTGGATGTGGCTGTGCTCGCGGCCTATTTTTAGGACATTTAGATTCCTCGCAAAGTCTCGCGCCATTCCGAGACCGGCGGACGAAGTTGGGCAGCCCCACCCCCCAAGGCTATAGCCCACCCGTTTTTGTGGCGTTTTTCCGCTGGACGAACTTGGCGCCCCGGCCTTTGGGTGGGTACTTTTGGGCGCGGCTGTGCCCGCGGCCTATTTCTGGCACACGGAGGCGCCTCGCAAAGTCTCGCGCCATTCCGAGTCCGGCGGACGAAGTTGGCCAGCCCCACCCCCCAAGTCTATAGCCCACCCGTTTTTGTGGCCTAATTCCGCTGGACGAACTTGGCGCCCCGGCCTTCGGGCGGGTATTTTTGGGCGCGGCTGTGCCCGCGGCCTATTTTTGGCACACGGAGACGCGTCGCAAAGTCTCGCGCCATTCGGAGTCCGGCGGACAAAGTTGGCCAGCCCCACCCCCCAAGGCTATAGCCCACCCGTTTTTGTGGCCTTTTTCCGCTGGACGACCTTGGCGCCCCGGCCTTCGGGCGGGTATTTTTAGGCGCGGCTGTTCCCGCGGCCTATTTTTGGTACACGGAAGCGCCTCGCAAAGTTTCGCGCCATTCCGAGTCCGGCGGACGAAGTGGGCCAGCCCCACCCCCCAAGGCTATAGCCCACCCGTTTTTGTGGCCTTTTTCCGCTGGACGAACTTGGCGCCCCGGCCTTAGGGCTGGTATTTTTGGACACGGCTGTTCCCACGGCCTATTTTTGGCACACGGAGGCGCCTCGCAAAGTCTCGCGCCATTCCGAGTCCGACGGACGAAGTGGGCCAGCCCCACCCCCCGTGGCTATAGCCCACCCGTTTTTGTGGCCTTTTTCCGCGGGACGAACTTGGCGCCCCGGCCTTCGGGCGGGTATTTGTGGACACGCCTGTGCCCGCGGCCTATTTTTGGGACACGGAGGCGCCTCGCAAAGTCTCGCGCCAATTCGAGTACGGCGGACGAAGTTGGCCAGCCACACCCCCCAAGGCTATAGCCCACCCGTTTTTGTGGCCTTTTTCCGCTGGACGAACTTGGCGTCCCGGCCTTCGGGCGGGTATTTTTGGGAGCGGCTGTGCCCGCGGCCTATTTTTGGCGCACGTGGGCACCTCGTAAAGTCTCGTGCCATTCCGAGTCTGGCGGACGAAGTGGGCCAGCCCCACCCCCCGAGGCTATAGCCCACCCGTTTTTGTGGCCTTTTTCCGCTGGATGAACTTGGCGCCCCGGCCTTCGGGCAGGTATTGTTGGCCGCGGCTGTGTCCGGGGCCTACTTTTGGCACACTGAGGCGTCTCGCAAAGTCTCGCGCCATTCCGAGTCCGGCGGACGAAGTTGGCCAGCCCCACCCCCCAAGGCTATAACCCACCCGTTTTTGTGGCCTTTTTCCGCTGGACGAACTTGGCGCCCCGGCCTTCGGATGGGTGTTTTTGGGCGCGGCTGTGCCCGTGGCCTCTTTTTGGCACACGGAGGTGCCTCACAAAGTCTCGCGCCATTCCGAGTCCGGCGCACGAAGTGGGCCGGCCTTTTTCTGCTGGACGAACTTGGCGCCCCGGCCTTTGGGCGGGCATTTTTGGGCGCGGCAGTGCCCGCGGCCTATTTTTGGCACACGGAGGCACCTCGCAAAGTCTCGCACTATTCCGAGTCCGGCGGACGAAGTTGGCCAGCCCCACCCCCCAAGGCTACAGCCCACCCGTTTTTGTGGCCTTTTTCCGCTGGACGAACATGGCGCCCCGGCCTTCGGGCGGGTATTTTTGGGCGCGGCTGTGTCCGCGGCCTATTTTTGGCACACGGACGCGCCTCGCAAAGTCTCGCACCATTCCGAGTCCGGCGGACGAAGTTGGCCAGCCCCACCCACCAAGGCTATAGCCCACCCGTTTTTGTGGCCTTTTTCCGCTGGACGAACTTGGCGCCCCGGCCTTCGGGCGGGTATTTTTGGACGCTGCTGTGCCCGCGGCCTATTTTTGGCACACGGAGGTGCCTCGCAAAGTCTAGCGCCATTCCGAGTCCGGCGGACGAAGTTGGCCAGCCCCACCCCCTGAGGCTATAGCCAACCCGTTTTTGTGGCATTTTTCCGCTGGACGAACATGGCGCCCCGGCCTTCGGGCAGGTATTTTTGGGTGCGGCTGTGGCCGCTGCCTATTTTTGGGACACGCAGGTGCCTCACAAAGTCTCGCGCAATTCCGAGTCCGCCGGACGAAGTTGGCCAACCCCACCCCCCAAGGCTATAGCCAACCCGTTTTTGTGGCATTTTTCCGCTGGACGAACTTGGCGCCCCGGCCTTCGGGCTGGTATTTTTGGATGAAGCTATGCCCGCAGCCTATTTTTGGCTCACGTAGGCGCCTCGTAAAGTCTCGCGCCATTCTGAGTCCGGCGGACGAAGTTGGCCTGCCCTAACCGCCGAAGGCTATAGCCCACCCGTTTTTGTGGCCTTTTTCCGCTGGACGAACTTTGCGCCCCGGCCATCGGGCGGGTATTTTTGGGCGCGGCTGTGCCCGCGGCCTATTTTTGGGACACGGAGGCACCTCGCAAAGTCTCGCGCCATTCCGAGTCCGGCGGATGAAGTTGGCCAGCCCCACCCCCCAAGGCTATAGCCCACCCGTTTTTGTGGCCTTTTTCCGCCGGACGAACTTGGCGCCCCGGCCTTCGGGAGGGTATTTTTTGGCGCGGCTGTGTCCACGGCCTATTTTTGGCACACGGAGGCACCTCGCAAAGTCTCGCGCCATTCCGAGTCCGGCGGATGAATTGGCCAGCCCCACCCCCCAAGGCTATAGCCCACCCGTTTTTGTGGCCTTTTTCCGCCGGACGAACTTGGCGCCCCGGCCTTCGGGAGGGTATTTTTTGGCGCGGCTGTGTCCGCGTCCTATTTTTGTCACACGGAGGCGCGTCGTAAAGTCTCGCCCCATTCCGAGCCCGGCGGACGAAGTCGGCCAGCCCCACCCCCCAAGGCTATAGCCCAACTGTTTTTGTGGCCTTTTTCCGCTGGACGAACTTGGCGCCCCGGCCTTCGGGCGGGTATTTTTGGACGCTGCTGTGCCCGCGGCCTATTTTTGGCACACGGAGGTGCCTCGCAAAGTCTAGCGCCATTCCGAGTCCGGCGGACGAAGTTGGCCAGCCCCACCCCCTGAGGCTATAGCCAACCCGTTTTTGTGGCATTTTTCCGCTGGACGATCATGGCGCCCCGGCCTTCGGGCAGGTATTTTTGGGTGCGGCTGTGGCCGCTGCCTATTTTTGGGACACGCAGGCGCCTCACAAAGTCTCGCGCAATTCCGAGTCCGCCGGACGAAGTTGGCCAACCCCACCCCCCAAGGCTATAGCCAACCCGTTTTTGTGGCATTTTTCCGCTGGACGAACTTGGCGCCCCGGCCTTCGGGCTGGTATTTTTGGATGAAGCTATGCCCGCAGCCTATTTTTGGCTCACGTAGGCGCCTCGTAAAGTCTCGCGCCATTCTGAGTCCGGCGGACGAAGTTGGCCTGCCCCACCGCCGAAGGCTATAGCCCACCCGTTTTTGTGGCCTTTTTCCGCTGGACGAACTTTGCGCCCCGGCCATCGGGCGGGTATTTTTGGGCGCGGCTGTGCCCGCGGCCTATTTTTGGGACACGGAGGCACCTCGCAAAGTCTCGCGCCATTCCGAGTCCGGCGGATGAAGTTGGCCAGCCCCACCCCCCAAGGCTATAGCCCACCCGTTTTTGTGGCCTTTTTCCGCCGGACGAACTTGGCGCCCCGGCCTTCGGCAGGGTATTTTTTGGCGCGGCTGTGTCCACGGCCTATTTTTGGCACACGGAGGCACCTCGCAAAGTCTCGCGCCATTCCGAGTCCGGCGGATGAATTGGCCAGCCCCACCCCCCAAGGCTATAGCCCACCCGTTTTTGTGGCCTTTTTCCGCCGGACGAACTTGGCGCCCCGGCCTTCGGGAGGGTATTTTTTGGCGCGGCTGTGTCCGCGTCCTATTTTTGTCACACGGAGGCGCGTCTGTAAAGTCTCGCCCCATTCCGAGCCCGGCGGACGAAGTTGGCCAGCCCCACCCCCCAAGGCTATAGCCCAACTGTTTTTGTGGCCTTTTTCCGCTGGACGAACTTGGCGCCCCGGCCTTCGGGCGGGTATTTTTGGACGGTGCTGTGCCCGCGGCCTATTTTTGGCACACGGAGGTGCCTCGCAAAGTCTAGCGCCATTCCGAGTCCGGCGGACGAAGTTGGCCAGCCCCACCCCCTGAGGCTATAGCCAACCCGTTTTTGTGGCATTTTTCCGCTGGACGAACATGGCGCCCCGGCCTTCGGGCAGGTATTTTTGGGTGCGGCTGTGGCCGCTGCCTATTTTTGGGACACGCAGGCGCCTCACAAAGTCTCGCGCAATTCCGAGTCCGCCGGACGAAGTTGGCCAACCCCACCCCCCAAGGCTATAGCCAACCCGTTTTTGTGGCATTTTTCCGCTGGACGAACTTGGCGCCCCGGCCTTCGGGCTGGTATTTTTGGACGAAGCTATGCCCGCAGCCTATTTTTGGCTCACGTAGGTGCCTCGTAAAGTCTCGCGCCATTCTGAGTCCGGCGGACGAAGTTGGCCTGCCCCACCGCCGAAGGCTATAGCCCACCCGTTTTTGTGGCCTTTTTCCGCTGGACGAACTTTGCGCCCCGGCCATCGGGCGGGTATTTTTGGGCGCGGCTGTGTCCGCGGCCTATTTTTGGGACACGGAGGCACCTCGCAAAGTCTCGCGCCATTCCGAGTCCGGCGGATGAAGTTGGCCAGCCCCACCCCCCAAGGCTATAGCCCACCCGTTTTTGTGGCCTTTTTCCGCCGGACGAACTTGGCGCCCCGGCCTTCGGCAGGGTATTTTTTGGCGCGGCTGTGTCCACGGCCTATTTTTGGCACACGGAGGCACCTCGCAAAGTCTCGCGCCATTCCGAGTCCGGCGGATGAATTGGCCAGCCCCACCCCCCAAGGCTATAGCCCACCCGTTTTTGTGGCCTTTTTCCGCCGGACGAACTTGGCGCCCCGGCCTTCGGGAGGGTATTTTTTGGCGCGGCTGTGTCCGCGTCCTATTTTTGTCACACGGAGGCGCGTCGTAAAGTCTCGCCCCATTCCGAGCCCGGCGGACGAAGTTGGCCAGCCCCACCCCCCAAGGCTATAGCCCAACCGTTTTTGTGGCCTTTTTCCGCCGGACGAACTTGGCGCCCCGGCCTTCGGGAGGCTATTTTTTGGCGCGGCTGTGTCCGCGGCCTATTTTTGGCACACGGAGGCACCTCGCAAAGTCTCGCGCCATTCCGAGTCCGGCGGATGAATTGGCCAGCCCCACCCCCCAAGGCTATAGCCCACCCGTTTTTGTGGCCTTTTTCCGCCGGACGAACTTGGCGCCCCGGCCTTCGGGAGGGTATTTTTTGGCGCGGCTGTGTCCGCGTCCTATTTTTGGCACACGGAGGCGCCTCGTAAAGTCTCGCCCCATTCCGAGCCCGGCGGACGAAGTTGGCCAGCCCCACCCCCCAAGGCTATAGCCCAACTGTTTTTGTGGCCTTTTTCCGCTGGACGAACTTTGCGCCCCGGCCTTCGGGCGGGTATTTTTGGGCACGGCTGTGCCCGCGGCCTATTTTTGGCACATGGAGGCGCCTCACAAAGTCTCGCGCCATTCCGAGTCCGGCGGACGAAGTTGGCCAGCCCCACCCGCCAAGGCTATAGCCCACCCGTTTTTGTGGCCTTTTTGCGTTGGACGAACTTGGCGCCCCGGCCTTCGGGCGGGAATTTTTGGGCGCGGCCGGCGGCCTATTTTTGGCTCACGGAGGCACCTCGTAAAGTCTCGCGCCATTCCGAGTCCGGCGGACGAAGTTCGCCAGCCCCACCCCCCAAGGCTATAGCCCACCCGTTTTTTTGGCCCTTTTCCGCTGGACGAACTTGGCGCCCCGGCCTTCGGGGGGGTATTTTTGGGCGCGGCTGTGCCCGCGGCCTATTTTTGGGTCACGGATGCGCCTCTCAAAATCCCGCGCCATTCCGAGTCCGGCGGACGAAGTTGGCCAGCCCCACCCCCGAAGGCTATAGCCCACCCGTTTTTGTGGGCTTTTTCCGCTGGACGAACTTGGCGCCCCGGCCTTCGGGCGGGTATTTTTGGGCACGTCTGTGCCCGCGGTCTATTTTTGGCACACAAAGGTGCCTCACTAAGTCTCGCACCATTCCGAGTCCGGCGGAAGTAGTTGGCCAGCCCCACCCCCCAAGGCTATAGCCCACCCGTTTTTGTGGCCTTTTTCCGCTGGACGAACTTAGCGCCCCGGCCTTCGGGCGGTTATTTTTGGGATCGCTGTGCCCGCGGCCTATTTGTGGCGCACGGAGGCGCCTCGCAAAGTCTCACGCCATTCCGAGTCCGGCGGACAAATTTGGCCATCCCCACCCCCCAAGGCTATAGCCCACCCGTTTTTGTGGCCTTTTTCCGCTGGACGAACTTAGCGCCCCGGCCTTCGGGCGGGTATTTTTGGGCGCGGCTGTGCCCGCGGCCTATTTTTGGCACACGGAGGCGCCTCGCAAAGTCTCGTGCCATTCCGAGTCCGGCGGACGAAGTTGGCCTGCCCCACCCCCCAAGGCTATAGCCCACCCGTTTTTGTGGCCGTTTTCCGCTGGACGAACTTGGCGCCCCGGCCTTCGGGCGGGTATTTTTGGGCAGGGCTGTGCCAACGGCCTATTTTTCGCACACGGAGGCGCCTCACAAAGTCTAGCGCCATTCCGAGTCTGGCGGACGAAGTCGGCCAGCCCCACCCCCCAAGGCTATAGCCCACCCGTTTTTGTGGCCTTTTTGCGCTGAACGAACTTGGCGCCCCGGCCTTCGGGCGGGTATTTTTGGGCACGGCTGTGCCCAAAGCCTATTTTTCGCACACGGAGGCGCCTCACAAAGTCTCGCGCCATTCCAAGTCCGGCGGACGAAGTTGGCCAGCCCCACCCCCCAAGGCTATAGCCCACCCGTTTTTGTGGCCTTTTTGCGTTGGACGAACTTGGCGCCCCGGCCTTCGGGCGGGTATTTTTGGGCACGGCTGTGCCCGTGGCCTATTTTTGGCATACGGAGGCACCTCGCAAAGTCTCGCACCATTCCGGGTCTGGCGGACGAAGTGGGCCAGCCCCACCCCCCAAGGATATAGCCCACCCGTTTTTGTGGCCTTTTTCCGCTGGACGAACTTGGCGCCCCGGCCTTCAGGCTGGTATTTTTGGGCGCGGCTGTGCCCGTGGCCTATTTTTGGCACACGGAGGCACCTCGCAAAGTCTCGCACCATTCCGAGTCCGGCGGAAGTAGTTGGCCAGCCCCACCCCCCAAGGCTATAGCCCACCCGTTTTTGTGGCCTTTTTCCGCTGGACGAACTTAGCGCCCCGGCCTTCGGGCGGTTATTTTTGGGATCGCTGTGCCCGCGGCCTATTTGTGGCGCACGGAGGCGCCTCGCAAAGTCTCACGCCATTCCGAGTCCGGCGGACAAATTTGGCCATCCCCACCCCCCAAGGCTATAGCCCACCCGTTTTTGTGGCCTTTTTCCGCTGGACGAACTTAGCGCCCCGGCCTTCGGGCGGGTATTTTTGGGCGCGGCTGTGCCCGCGGCCTATTTTTGGCACACGGAGGCGCCTCGCAAAGTCTCGTGCCATTCCGAGTCCGGCGGACGAAGTTGGCCTGCCCCACCCCCCAAGGCTATAGCCCACCCGGTTTTGTGGCCGTTTTCCGCTGGACGAACTTGGCGCCCCGGCCTTCGGGCGGGTATTTTTGGGCAGGGCTGTGCCCACGGCCTATTTTTCGCACACGGAGGCGCCTCACAAAGTCTAGCGCCATTCCGAGTCTGGCGGACGAAGTCGGCCAGCCCCACCCCCCAAGGCTATAGCCCACCCGTTTTTGTGGCCTTTTTGCGCTGAACGAACTTGGCGCCCCGGCCTTCGGGCGGGTATTTTTGGGCACGGCTGTGCCCAAAACCTATTTTTCGCACACGGAGGCGCCTCACAAAGTCTCGCGCCATTCCAAGTCCGGCGGACGAAGTTGGCCAGCCCCACCCCCCAAGGCTATAGCCCACCCGTTTTTGTGGCCTTTTTGCGTTGGACGAACTTGGCGCCCCGGCCTTCGGGCGGGTATTTTTGGGCGCGGCTGTACCCGCGGCCTATTTTTGGGACACGGAGGCACCTTTCAAAGTCTCGCGCCATTCCGAGTCTGGCGGCCGAAGTGGGCCAGCCCCACCCCCCAAGGCTATAGCCCACCCGTTTTTGTGGCCTTTTTTCGCTGGACGAACTTGGCGCCCCGGCCTTCAGGCTGGTATTTTTGGGCGCGACATTGCCCGTTGCCTATTTTTGGCACACGGAGGCACCTCGTAAAGTCTCGCGCCATTCCGCGTCCGGGGGACGAAGTTGGCCAGCCCCACCCCCCAAGGCTATAGCCCACCCGTTTTTGTGGCATTTTTCCGCTGGACGAACTTGGCGCCCCGACCTTCGGGCGGGTATTTTTGGGCGCAGCTATGCCCGCAGCCTATTTTTGGCACACGGAGGAGCATCGCAAAGTCTCGCGCCATTCCGAGTCCGGCGGAAGAAGTAGGCCGGCCCCACCCCCCAAGGCTATAGCCCACCCGTTTTTGTGGCCTTTTTTCGCTGGACGAACTTGGCGCCCCGGCCTTCAGGCTGGTATTTTTGGGCGTGACTGTGCCCGTTGCCTATTTTTGGCACACGGAGGCACCTCGTAAAGTCTCGCGCCATTCCGCGTCCGGCGGACGAAGTTGGCCAGCCCCACCCCCCAAGGCTATAGCCCACCCGTTTTTGTGGCCTTTTTCCGCTGGACGAACTTGGCGCCCCGACCTTCGGGCGGGTATTTTTGGGCGCAGCTATGCCCGCAGCCTAGTTTTGGCACACGGAGGCGCATCGCAAAGTCTCGCGCCATTCCCAGTCCGACGGACGAAGTAGGCCGGCCCCACCCCCCAAGGTTATAGCCCACCCGTTTTTGTGGCCTTTTTCCGCTGGACGAACTTGGCGACCCGGCCTTCGGGCGGGTATTTTTGGGCCCAGCTGTGCCCGCGGCCTATTTTTGGGACACGGAGGCGCCTCGCAAAGTCTCGCGCCATTCCGAGTCAGGCGGACGAAGTGGGCCGGCCGCCACCCCCCAAGGCTATAGTCCACCCGTTTTTGTGGCCTTTTTCCGCTGGACGAACTTGGCGCCCCGGCCTTCAGGCGGGTATTTTTGGGTACGGCAGTGTCCGCGGCCTATTTTTGGCACACCGAGGCATCTCGCAAAGTCTCGCGCCATTCCAAGTCCGGCGGATGAAGTTTTCCAGTCCCACCCCCCAAGGCTATAGCCCACCCGTTTTTGTGACCTTTTTCCGCTGGACGAACTTGGCACCCCGGCCTTCGGGCGGGTATTTTTGGGCGTGGCTGTGCCCGCGGCCTATTTTTGGGACACGGAGGCACCTCGCAAAGTCTCGCACCATTCCGAGTCCGGCGGATGAAGTTGGCCAACCCCACCCCCCAAGGCTATAGCCCACCCGTTTTTGTGGCCTTTTTCCGCTGGACGAACTTGGCGCCCCGGCCTTCAGGCTGGTATTTTTGGGCGCGGCTGTGCCCGTGGCCTATTTTTGGCACACGGAGGCACCTCGCAAAGTCTCGCGCCATTCCGAGTACGGCGGACGAAGTTGGCCAGCCCCACCCCCCAAGGATATAGCCCACCCGTTTTTGTGGCCTTTTTCCGCTGGACGAACTTGGCGCCCCGGCCTTCAGGCTGGTATTTTTGGGCGCGGCTGTGCCCGCGGCCTATATTTGGGACACGGAGACACCTCGCAAAGTCTCCCGCCATTCCGAGTCCGGCGGACGAAGTCGGCCAGCCCCACCCCGCAAGGATATAGCCCACCCGTTTTTGTGGCCTTTTTCTGCTGGACGAACTTGGCGCCCCGGCCTTCAGGCTGGTATTTTTGGGCGCGGCTGTGCCCGTGGCCTATTTTTAGCACACGGAGGCACCTCGCAAAGTCTTGCGCCATTCCGAGTACGGCGGACGAAGTTGGCCAGCCCCACCCCCCAAGGATATAGCCCACCCGTTTTTGTGGCCTTTTTCCGCTGGACGAACTTGGCGCCCGGCCTTCAGGCTGGTATTTTTGGGCGCGGCTGTGCCCGTGGCCTATATTTGGGACACGGAGACACCTCGCAAAGTCTCGCGCCAGTCCGAGTCCGGCGGACGAAGTCGGCCAGCCCCACCCCGCAAGGCTATAGCCCACCCGTTTTTGTGGCCTTTTTCCGCTGGACGAACTTGGCGCCCCGGCCTTCGGGCAGGTATTTTTGGGCGCAGCTATGCCCGCAGCCTATTTTTGGCACACGGAGGCGCATCGCAAAGTCTCGCGCCATTCCGAGTCCGGCGGAAGAAGTAGGCCGGCCCCACCCCCCAAGGTTATAGCCCACCCGTTTTTGTGGCCTTTTGCCGCTGGACGAACATGGCACCCCGGCCTTCGGGCGGGTATTTTTGGGCGCGGCTGTACCCGCGGACTATTTTTGGGACACGGAGGCACCTTTCAAAGTCTCGCGCCATTCCGAGTCTGGCTGCCGAAGTGGGCCAGCCCCACCCCCTAAGGCTATAGCCCACCCGTTTTTGTGGCCTTTTTTCGCTGGACGAACTTGGCGCCCCGGCCTTCAGGCTGGTATTTTTGGGCGCGACTGTGCCCGTTGCCTATTTTTGGCACACGGAGGCACCTCGCAAAGTCTCGCGCCATTCCGAGTACGGCGGACGAAGTTGGCCAGCCCACCCCCCAAGGATATAGCCCACCCGTTTTTGTGGCCTTTTTCCGCTGGACGAACTTGGCGCCCCGGCCTTCAGGCTGGTATTTTTGGGCGCGGCTGTGCCCGCGGCCTATATTTGGGACACGGAGACACCTCGCAAAGTCTCCCGCCATTCCGAGTCCGGCGGACGAAGTCGGCCAGCCCCACCCCGCAAGGCTATAGCCCACCCGTTTTTGTGGCCTTTTTCCGCTGGACGAACTTGGCGCCCCGGCCTTCGGGCAGGTATTTTTGGGCGCAGCTATGCCCGCAGCCTATTTTTGGCACACGGAGGCGCATCGCAAAGTCTCGCGCCATTCCGAGTCCGGCGGAAGAAGTAGGCCGGCCCCACCCCCCAAGGTTATAGCCCACCCGTTTTTGTGGCCTTTTGCCGCTGGACGAACATGGCACCCCGGCCTTCGGGCGGGTATTTTTGGGCGCGGCTGTACCCGCGGCCTATTTTTGGGACACGGAGGCACCTTTCAAAGTCTCGCGCCATTCCGAGTCTGGCGGACGAAGTGGGCCAGCCCCACCCCCCAAGGCTATAGCCCACCCGTTTTTGTGGCCTTTTTTCGCTGGACGAACTTGGCGCCCCGGCCTTTAGGCTGGTATTTTTGGGCGCGACTGTGCCCGTTGCCTATTTTTGGCACACGGAGGCACCTCGTAAAGTCTCACGCCATTCCACGTCCGGCGGACGAAGTTCGCCAGCCCCACCCCCCAAGGCTATAGCCCACCCGTTTTTGTGGCCTTTTTCCGCTGGACAAACTTGGCGCCCCGACCTTCGGGCGGGTATTTTTGGGCGCGACTGTACCCGTTGCCTATTTTTAGTACACGGAGGCACCTCATAAAGTCTCGCGCCATTCCGCATCCAGCGGACGAAGTTGGCCAGCCCCACCCCCCAAGGCTATAGCCCACCCGTTTTTGTGGCCTAATTCCGCTGGACGAACTTGGCGCCCCGGCCTTCGGGCGGGTATTTTTGGGTACGGCAGTGCCCGCGGCTTATTTTTGGCACACCGAGGCGTCTCGCAAAGTTTCGCGCCATTCCAAGTCCGGCGGATGAAGTTTTCCAGTCCCACCCCCCAAGGCTATAGCCCACCCGTTTTTGTGACCTTTTTCCGCTGGACGAACTTGGCACCCCGGCCTTCGGGCGGGTATTTTTGGGCGTGGCTGTGCCCGCGGCCTATTTTTGGGACACGGAGGCACCTCGCAAAGTCTCGCACCATTCCGAGTCCGGCGGATGAAGTTGGCCAACCCCACCCCCCAAGGCTATAGCCCACCCGTTTTTGTGGCCTTTTTCCGCTGGACGAACTTGGCGCCCCGGCCTTCAGGCTGGTATTTTTGGGCGCGGCTGTGCCCGTGGCCTATTTTTTGCACACGGAGGCACCTCGCAAAGTCTCGCGCCATTCCGAGTACGGCGGACGAAGTTGGCCAGCCCCACCCCCCAAGGATATAGCCCACCCGTTTTTGTGGCCTTTTTCTGCTGGACGAACTTGGCGCCCCGGCCTTCAGGCTGGTATTTTTGGGCGCGGCTGTGCCCGCGGCCTATATTTGGGACACGGAGACACCTCGCAAAGTCTCCCGCCATTCCGAGTCCGGCGGACGAAGTCGGCCAGCCCCACCCCGCAAGGCTATAGCCCACCCGTTTTTGTGGCCTTTTTCCGCTGGACGAACTTGGCGCCCCGGCCTTCGGGCAGGTATTTTTGGGCGCAGCTATGCCCGCAGCCTATTTTTGGCACATGGAGGCGCATCGCAAAGTCTCGCGCCATTCCGAGTCCGGCGGAAGAAGTAGGCCGGCCCCACCCCCCAAGGTTATAGCCCACCCGTTTTTGTGGCCTTTTGCCGCTGGACGAACATGGCACCCCGGCCTTCGGGCGGGTAATTTTTTGCGCGGCTGTACCCAAGGCCTATTTTTGGGACACGGAGGCACCTTTCAAAGTCTCGCGCCATTCCGAGTCTGGCGGACGAAGTGGGCCAGCCCCACCCCCCAAGGCTATAGCCCACCCGTTTTTGTGGCCTTTTTTCGCTGGACGAACTTGGCGCCCCGGCCTTTAGGCTGGTATTTTTGGGCGCGACTGTGCCCGTTGCCTATTTTTGGCACACGGAGGCACCTCGTAAAGTCTCGCGCCATTCCGCGTCCGGCGGACGAAGTTGGCCAGCCCCACCCCCCAAGGCTATAGCCCACCTGCCAGGCCTTTTTCCGCTGGACAAACTTGGCGCCCCGACCTTCGGGCGGGTATTTTTGGGCGCGACTGTACCCGTTGCCTATTTTTGGTACACGGAGGCACCTCGTAAAGTCTCGCGCCATTCCGCATCCAGCGGACGAAGTTGGCCAGCCCCACCCCCCAAGGCTATAGCCCACCCGTTTTTGTGGCCTAATTCCGCTGGACGAACTTGGCGCCCCGGCCTTCGGGCGGGTATTTTTGGGTACGGCAGTGCCCGCGGCTTATTTTTGGCACACCGAGGCATCTCGCAAAGTCTCGCGCCATTCCAAGTCCAGCGGATGAAGTTTTCCAGTCCCACCCCCAAGACTATAGCCCACCCGTTTTTGTGACCTTTTTCCGCTGGACGAACTTGGCGCCCCGGCCTTCGGGCGGGTATTTTTGGGCGTGGCTGTGCCCGCGGCCTATTTTTGGGACACGGAGGCACCTCGCAAAGTCTCGCACCATTCCGAGTCCGGCGGATGAAGTTGGCCAACCCCACCCCCCAAGGCTATAGCCCACCCGTTTTTGTGGCCTTTTTCCGCTGGACGAACTTGGCGCCCCGGCCGTCAGGCTGGTATTTTTGGGCGCGGCTGTGCCCGTGGCCTATTTTTGGCACACGGAGGCACCTCGCAAAGTCTCGCGCCATTCCGAGTACGGCGGACGAAGTTGGCCAGCCCCACCCCCCAAGGATATAGCCCACCCGTTTTTGTGGCCTTTTTCCGCTGGACGAACTTGGCGCCCCAGCCTTCCGGCTGGTATTTTTGGGCGCGGCTGTGCCCGCAGCCTATTTTTGGCACACGGAGGAGCATCGCAAAGTCTTGCGCCATTCCCTGTCCGACGGGCGAAGTTGGCCGGCCCCACCCCCCATGGTTATAGCCCACCTGTTTTTGTGGCCTTTTTCCGCTGGACGAACTTGGCGACCCGGCCTTCGGGCGGGTATTTTTGGGCGCGGCTGTGCCCGCGGCCTATTTTTGGGACACGGAGGCGCCTCGCAAAGTCTCGCGCCATTCCGAGTACGGCGGATGAAGTTGGCCAGCCCCACCCCCCAAGGATATAGCCCACCCGTTTTTGTGGCCTTTTTCCGCTGGACGAACTTGGCGCCCCAGCCTTCCGGCTGGTATTTTTGGGCGCGACTGTGCCCGCGGCCTATTTTTGGGACATGGAGGCGCCTCGCAAAGTCTCGCGCCATTCCGAGTCCGGCGGAATAAGTTGGCCAGCCCCTCCCCCCAAGGCTATAGTCCACCCCTTTTTTGGCCATTTTTCCGCGGGACGAACTTGGCGCCCCGGCCTTCGGGCGGTTATTTTTGGGCGCGGCTGTGCCCGCGGCCTATTTTTGGCACGCGGAGGCCGCTCGCAGAGTTTCGCCCCATTCCGAGTCCGGCGGACGAAGTTGGCCAGGCCCTCCCCCCAAGGCTATAGCCCACCCGTTTTTTGGCCATTTTTAAGCTGGACGAAGTAGGCGCCCCGGCCTTCGGGCGGTTATTTATTTGCGCGGCTGTGCCCGCAGCCTATTTTTGGCACGCGGAGGCCGCTCGCAAAGTCTCACCCCATTCCGAGTCCGGCGGACGAAGTTGGCCAGCCCCTCCCCCCAAGGCTATAGCCCACCCGTTTTTTGGCCATTTTTCAGCTGGGTGTTTGGGCGAGCCGACCTTCGGGCGGTTATTTTTGGGCGCGGCTGTGCCCGGGGCTTATTTTTGGCACGCGTAGGCCGCTCGCAAAGTCTCGTCCCATTCCAAGTCCGGCGGACGAAGTTGGCCAGCCCCTCCCCCCAAGGCTATAGCCCACCTGTTTTTTGGCAATTTTTCCGCTGGACGAACTTGGCGCCCCGGCCTTCGGGCAGTTATTTTTGGTCGCGGCTGTGCCCGGGGCCTATTTTTGGCACGCGGAGGCCGCTCACAAAGTCTCGCCCCATTCCGAGTCCGGCGGACGAAGTTGGCCAGCCCCTCCCCCCAAGGCTATAGCCCACCCGTTTTTTGGCCATTTTTCCGCTGGGGGGTTTGGGCGAGCCGACCTTCGGGCGGTTATTTTTGGGTGCGACTGTGTCCATGGCCTATTTTTGGCACACGGAGGCCGCTCGCAAAGTCTCGCCCCATTCCGAGTCCTGGCGGACGAAGTCGGCCAGCCCCTCCCCCCAAGGCTATAGCCCACCCATTTTTTGCCCATTTTCCCGCTGGACGAACTTGGCGCCCCGGCCTTCGGGTGGTTATTTTTGGGCGCGTCTGTGACCGCGACCTATTTTTGGCACGAGGAGGCCGCTCGCAAAGTGTCGTCCCATTCCGAGTCCGGCGGACGAAGTTGGCCAGCCCCTCGCCCCAAGCCTGTAGCCCACCCGTTTTTTGGCCATTTTTCCGCTGGGGGGTTTGGGCGCGCCAACCTTCGGGCAGTTATGTTTGGGCGCGGCTGTGTTCGTGGCCAATTTTTACCACGCGGACGACACTCGCAAAGTCTCGCCCCATTCCGAGTCCTGGCGGACGAAGTCGGCCAGCCCCTCCCCCCAAGGCTATAGCCCACCCGTTTTTTGCCCATTTTCCCGCTGGACGAACTTGGCGCCCCAGCCTTCGGGTGGTTATTTTTGGGCGCGTCTGTGACCGCGGCCTATTTTTGGCACGAGGAGGCCGCTCGCAAAGTGTCGCCCCATTCCGAGTCCGGCGGACGAAGTTGGCCAGCCCCTCGCCCCAAGCCTATAGCCCACCCGTTTTTTGGCCATTTTTCCGCTGGGGGGTTTGGGCGCGCCGACCTTCGGGCAGTTATTTTTGGGCGCGGCTGTGTTCGTGGCCAATTTTTACCACGCGGACGACACTCGCAAAGTCTCGCCCCATTCCGAGTCCGGCGGACGAAGTTGGCCAGCCCCTCCCCCAAAGGCTATAGCCCACCCGTTTTTTGGCCATTTTTGCGCTGGACGAACTTGGCGCCCCGGCCTTCGGGTGATTATTTTTGGGCGCGGCTGTGCCTGCCGCCTATTTTTGGCTCGCGGAGGCCGCTCGCAATGTCTCACCCCATTCCGAGTCCGGCGGACGAAGTTGGCCAGCCCCTCCCCCCAAGGCTATAGCCCACCCGTTTTTTGGCCATTTTTCCGCTGGACGAACTTGGCGCCCCGGCCTTCGGGCAGTTATTTTTGGGCGCGGCTGTGCCCACGGCCTATTTTTGGCAAGCGTAGGCCGCTCACAAAGTCTCGCCCCATTCCGAGTCCGGCGGACGAAGTGGGCCGGCCCCTCCCCCCAAGGCTATAGCCCACCCGTTTTTTGGCCATTTTTCCACGGGGGTGTTTGGGCGCAACGACCTTCAGGGGGTTATTTTTGGGCGCGGCTATGCCCGCGGCCTATTTTTATCTCGCGGAGGCCGCTCGTGAAGTCTCCCCCCATTCCGAGTCCGGCGGACGAAGTTGGCCAGCCCCTCCCCCCAAGGCTATAGCCCACCCGCTTTTTGGCCATTTTTACGCTGGACGAAGTAGGCGCCCCGGCCTTGGGGCGGTTATTTTTGGGCGCGGCTGTACCCACGGCCTATTTTTGGCACGCGGAGGCCGCTCGCAAAGTCTCGTCCCATTCCGAGTCCGGCAGACGAAGTTGGCCAGCCCCTCCCCCCAAGGCTATAGCCCACCCGATTTTGGCCATTTTTAAGCTGGACGAAGTAGGCGCCCCGGCCTTCGGGCGGTTCTTTTTGGGCGCGGCTGTACCCACGGTCTATTTTTGGCACGCGGATGCCGCTCGCAAAGTCTCGTCCAATTCCGAGTCCGGCAGACGAAGTTGGCCAGCCCCTCCCCCCAAGGCTATAGCCCACCCGTTTTTTGGCCATTTTTAAGCTGGACGAAGTAGGCGCCCCGGCCTTCGGGCGGTTCTTTTTGGGCGCGGCTGTACCCACGGCCTATTTTTGGCACGCGGAGGCTGCTCGCAAAGTCTCGCCCCATTCCGAGTCCGGCGGACGAAGTTGGCCAGCCCCTCCCCCCAAGGCTATAGCCCACCCGTTTTTTGGCCATTTTTCCGCTGGACGAACTTGGCGCCCCGGCCTTCGGGCAATTATTTTTGGACGCAGCTATGCCCACGGCCTATTTTTGGCCCGCGGAGGCCGCTCGCAAAGTCTCGCCCGATTCCGAGTCCGGCGGACGAAGTTGGCCAGCCCCTCCCCCCAAGGCTATAGCCCACCCGTTTTTTGGCCATTTTTCCGCTGGACGAACTTGGCGCCCCGGCCTTCGGGCAATTATTTTTGGACGCGGCTATGCCCACGGCCTATTTTTGGCCCGCGGAGGCCGCTCGCAAAGTCTCGCCCGATTCCGAGTCCGGCGGACGAAGTTGGCCAGCCCCTCCCCCCAAGGCTATAGCCCACCCGTTTTTTGGCCATTTTTCCGCTGGACGAACTTGGCGCCCCAGCCTTCGGGTTGTTATTTTTTGACGCGGCTATGCCCGCGGCCTATGTTTGGCCCGCGGAGGCCGCTCACAAAGTCTCGCCCCATTCCGAGTCCGGCGGACGAAGTTGGCCAGCCCCTCCCCCCAAGGCTATAGCCCACCCGTTTTTTGGCCATTTTTAAGCTGGACGAAGTAGGCGCCCCGGCCTTCGGGAGGTTCTTTTTGGGCGCGGCTGTACCCACGGCCTATTTTTGGCACGCGGAGGCCGCTCGCAAAGTCTCACCCCATTCCGAGTCCGGCGGACGAAGTTGGCTAGCCCCTCCCCCCAAGGCTATAGCCCACCCGTTTTTTGGCCATTTTTCCGCTGGACGAACTTGGCGCCCCGGCCTTCGGGCAGTTATTTTTGGGCGCGGCTGTACCCACGGCCTATTTTTGGCACGCGGAGGCCGCTCGCAAAGTCTCGTCCCATTCCGAGTCCGGCGGACGAAGTTGGCCAGCCCCTCCCCCCAAGGCTATAGCCCACCCCTTTTTTGGCCATTTTCCCGCTGGACGAACTTGGCGCCCCAAAATTCGGGTGGTTATTTTTGGGCGCGGCTGTGCCCACGGCCTATTTTTGGCACGCGGAGGCCGCTCGCAAAGTCTCGCCCCATTCCGAGTCCGGCGGACGAAGTTGGCCAGCCCCTCCCCCCAAGGCTATAGCCCACCCGTTTTTTGGCCATTTTTCCGCTGGACGAACTTGGCACCCCGGCCTTCGGGCAGTTATTTTTGGGCGCGGCTGTGTCCGCGGCCTATTTTTGGCCCGCGGAGGCTGCTCGCAAAGTCTCGCCCCATTCCGAGTCCGGCAGACGAAGTTGGCCAGCCCCTCCCCCCAAGGCTATAGCCCACCCGTTTTTTGGCCATTTTTCCGCTGGACGAACTTGGCGCCCCAGCCTTCGGGCAGTTATTTTTGGGCGCGGCTGTGCCCACGGGCTATTTTTGGCAAGCGGAGGCCGCTCCCAAAGTCTCGCCCCATTCCGAGTCCGGCGGACGAAGCTGGCCAGCGCCTCCCCCCAAGGCTATAGCCCACCTGTTTTTTGGCCATTTTTCCGCTGGACGAACTTGGCGCCCCGGCATTCGGGCGGTTATTTTTGGGTGCGGCTGTGGCCGTGGCCTATTTTTAGCACGTGGAGGCCGCTCGCAAAGTCTCGCCCCATTTCGAGTCCGGCAGACGAAGTTGGCCTGCCCCTCCCCCCAAGGCTATAGCCCACCCGTTTTTTGCCCATTTTCCCGCTGGACGAACTTGGCGCCCCGGCCTTTGGGTGGTTATTTTTGGGCGCGTCTGTGCCCGCGGCCTATTTTTGGCACGCGGAGGCCGCTCGTAAAGTCTTTCCCCATTCCGAGTCCGGCAGACGAAGTTGGCCTGCCCCTCCCCCTAAGGCTATAGCCCACCCTTTTTTTGGCCATTTTTCCGCTGGGGGGTTTGGGCGCGCCGGCCTTCGGGCGGTCATTTTTGGGTACGGCTGTGCCCGTGGCCTATTTTTGGCACGCGGAGGCCGCTTGCAAAGTCTCGCCCCATTCCGAGTCCGGCGGACGAAGTTGGCCAGCCCCTCCCCCCAAGGCTATAGCCCACCCGTTTTTTGGCCATTTTTCCGCTGGACGAACTTGGCGCCCCAGCCTTCGGGCAGTTATTTTTGGGCGCGGCTGTGCCCACGGGCTATTTTTGGCAAGCGGAGGCCGCTCCCAAAGTCTCGCCCCATTCCGAGTCCGGCGGACGAAGCTGGCCAGCGCCTCCCCCCAAGGCTATAGCCCACCTGTTTTTTGGCCATTTTTCCGCTGGACGAACTCGGCGCCCCGGTATTCGGGCGGTTATTTTTGGGCGCGGCTGTGCCCGCGGCCTATTTTTAGCACGCGGAGGCCGCGCGCAAAGTCTCGCCCCATTCCGAGTCCGGCGGACGAAGTTGGCCAGCCCCTCCCCCAAAGGCTATACCCACCCGTTTTTTGGCCATTTTTCAGCTGGACGAACTTGGCGCCCCGGCCTTCGGGCGGTTATTTTTGGGTGCAACTGTGCCCGTGGCCTATTTTTGGCACGCGGAGGCCGCTCGTAAAGTCTCGACCATTCCGAGTCCTGGCGGACGAAGTCGGCCAGCCCCTCCCCCCAAGGCTATAGCCCACCCGTTTTTTGCCCATTTTCCCGCTGGACGAACTTGGCGCCCCGGCCTTTGGGTGGTTATTTTTGGGCGCGTCTGTGCCCGCGGCCTATTTTTGGCTGGGGGGTTTGGGCGCGCCGGCCTTCGGGCGGTTATTTTTGGGCACGGCTGTGCCCGTGGCCTATTTTTCACGCACGGAGGCCGCTCGCAAAGTCTCGCCCCATTCCAAGTCCGGCGGACGAAGTTGGCCAGCCCCTCCCCCCAAGGCAATAGCCCACCCGTTTTTTGGCCATTTTTCCGCTGGGGGGTTTGGGCGAGCCGACCTTCGGGCGGTTATTTTTGGGCGCGGCTGTGCCCGGGGCCTATTTTTGGCACGCGTAGGCCGCTCGCAAAGTCTCGCCCCATTCCGAGTCCGGCGGACGAAGTTGGCCATCCCCTCCCCCCAAGGCTATAGCCCACCTGTTTTTTGGCAATTTTTCCGCTGGACGAACTTGGCGCCCCGGCCTTCGGGCAGTTAGTTTTGGTCGCGGCTGTGCCCGGGGCCTATTTTTGGCACGCGGAGGCTGCTCACAAAGTCTCGCCCCATTCCGAGTCCGGCGGACGAAGTTGGCAAGCCCCACCCCCCAAGGCTATAGCCCACCCGTTTTTGTGGCCTTTTTCCGCTGGACGAACTTGGCGCCGCGGCCTTCGGGCGGGTATTTTTGGGCGCGGCTGTGCCCGCGGGCTATTTTTAGCACACGGAGGTGCCTCGCAAAGTCTCGCACCATTCCGAGTGCGGCGGACGAAGTCGGCCCGCCCCACCCCCCAAGGCTTTAGCCCACCCGTTTTTGTGGCCTTTTTCCGCTGGACGAACTTGGCGCCGCGGCCTTCGGGTGGGTATTTTTTGGCGCGCTGTGCCCGCAGCCTATTTTTGGCAGACGGAGGCGCCTCGTAAAGTCTAGCGCCATTCCGAGTCCGGCGGACGAAGTCGGCCAGCCCCACCCCCCAAGGCTATAGCCCACCCGTTTTTGTGTCCTTTTTCCGCTGGACGAACTTGGCGCCGCGGCCTTCGGGCGGGTATTTTTGGGCGCGGCTGTGCCCGCGGCCTATTTTTCGTACACGGAGGCGCCTCGTAAAGTCTCGCGCCATTCCGAGTCCGGCGGACGAAGTCGGCCCGCCCCACCCCCCAAGGCTATAGCCCACCCGTTTTTGTGGCCTTTTTCCGCTGGACGAACTTGGCGCCGCGGCCTTCGGGCGGGTATTTTTGGGTGCGGCTGTGCCCGCGGACTATTTTCGGCACACGGAGGCGCGTCGTAAAGTCTCGCCCCATTCCGAGTCCGGCGGACGAAGTAGGCTAGCGCCACCCCCCAAGGCTATAGCCCACCTGTTATTGTGGCCTTTTTCCGCTGGACGAACTTGGCGCCGCGGCCTTCAGGCGGGTATTTTTGGGCGCGGCTGTACCCGCGGCCTATTTTTGGCACACGGAGGCGCCTCGCAAAGTTTCGCGCCATTCCGAGTCCGGCGGAAGAAGTTGGCCAGCCCCACCCACCAAGGCTATAGCCCACCCGTTTTTGTGGCCTTTTTCCGCTGGACGAACTTGGCGCCGCGGCGTTCGGGCGGGTATTTTTGGGCGCGGCTGCACCCGCGGCCTATTTTTGGCACACGGAGCGCATCGCAAAGTCTCGCGCCATTCCGAGTCCGGCGGACGAAGTGGGCCAGCCCCACCCCCCAACGCTATAGCCCACCCGTTTTTGTGGCCTTTTTCAGCTGGACGAACTTGGCGCCGCGGCCTTCGGGCAGGTATTTTTGGGCGCGGCTGTGCCCGCGGCCTATTTTTGGCACACGGAGGCGCCTCGTAAAGTCTCGCGCCATTCCGAGTCCGGCGGACGAAGCTGGCCAGCCCCACCCACCAAGGCTATAGCCCACCCGTTTTTGTGGCCTTTTTCCGCTGGACGAACTAGGCGCCGCGGCCTTCGGGCGAGTATTTTTGGGCGTGGCTGTGGCCACAACCTATTTTTGGCACATGGAGGCACCTCGCAAAGGCTCGCGCCATTCCGAGTCCGGCAGACGAAGTTGGCCAGCCCCACCCCCCAAGCCTATAGCCCACCCGTTTTTGTGGCCTTTTTCCGCTGGACGAACTTGGCGCCGCGGCCTTCGGGCGGGTACTTTTTGGCGCGGCTGTGCCCGCGGCCTATTTTTGGCACACGGAGGTGCCTCGCAAAGTCTCGCGCCATTCTGAGTGCGGCGGACGAAGTCGGCCCACCCCACCCCCCAAGGCTATAGCCCACCCGTTTTTGTGGCCTTTTTCCGCTGGACGAATTTGGCTCCGCGGCCTTCGGGCGGGTATTTTTGGGCTCGTTGTGCCCGCGGCCAATTTTTGGCATGCGGAGGCCGCTCGCAAAGTCTCCCCCCATTCCGAGTTCGGTGGACGAAGTGGGCCAGCCCCTCCCCCCAAGGCTATAGCCCACCCGTTTTTTGGCCATTTTTCCGCTAGACGAACTTGGCGCCGCGGCCTTCGGGCTGGTATTTTTTGGCCCGGCTGTGCCCGCGGCCTATTTTTCGCACACGGTGGCGCCTCGTAAAGTCTCGCGCCATTCCGAGTCCGGCGGACGAAGTCGGCCAGCCCCACCCCCCAAGGCTATAGCCCACCCGTTTTTGTGGCCTTTTTCCGCTGGACGAACTAGGCGCCGCGGCCTTCGGGCGAGTATTTTTGGGCGCGGCTGTGCCCGCGACCTATTTTTGGCACACGGAGGCACATCGCAAAGTCTTGCGCCATTCCGAGTCCGGCGGACGAAGTGGGCCAGCCCCACCCCCCAACGCTATAGGCCACCCGTTTTTGTGGCCTTTTTCAGCTGGACGAACTTGGCGCCGCGGCCTTCGGGCAGGTATTTTTGGGCGCGGCTGTGCCCGCGGCCTATTTTTGGCACACGGAGGTGCCTCGTAAAGTCTCGCGCCATTCCGAGTCCGGCGGACGAAGCTGGCCAGCCCCACCCACCAAGGCTATAGCCCACCCGTTTTTGTGGCCTTTTTCCGCTGGACGAACTAGGCGCCGCGGCCTTCGGGCGAGTATTTTTGGGCGCGGCTGTGCCCGCGACCTATTTTTGGCACACGGAGGCACCTCGCAACGGCTCGCGCCATTCCGAGTCCGGCGGACGAATTTGGCCAGCCCCACCCCCCAAGCCTATAGCCCACCCGTTTTTGTGGCCTTTTTCCGCTGGACGAACTTGGCGCCGCGGCCTTCAGGCGGGTACTTTTTGGCGCGGCTGTGCCCGCGGCCTATTTTTGGCACACGGAGGTGCCTCGCAAAGTCTCACGCCATTCCGAGTCCGGCGGACGAAGTTTGGCAGCCCCACCCCCCAAGGCTATAGCCTACCCATTTTTCTGGCCTTTTCCGCTGGACGAACTTGGCGCCCCGGCCTTCGGGCGGTTATTTTTGGGCGCAACTGTGACCGGGGCCTATTTTTGGCACACGGAGGCCGCTCGCAAAGTCTCGCTCCATTCCGAGTCCGGCGGACGAAGTTGGCCAGCCCGACCCCCCAAGGCTATAGCCCACCCGTTTTTGTGGCCTTTTTCCGCTGGACGAACTTGGCGCCCCGGCCTTCGGGCGGTTATTTTTTGGCGCGGCTGTGTCCAAGGCCTATTTTTGGCACACAGAGGCCGCTCGCAAAGTCTCGCGCCGTTCCGTGTCCGGCGGACGAAGTGGGCCAGCCCCACCCCCCAAGCCTATAGCCCACCCGTTTTTGTGGCCTTTTTACGCTGGACGAACTTGGCGCCCCGGCCTTCTGGCGGTTATTTTTGGGCGCGGCTGTGACCGGGGCCTATTTTTGGCACACGGAGGCCGCTCGCAAAGTCTCGCGCCATTCCGAGTCCGGCGGACGAAGTTGGCCAGCCCCACCCCCCAAGGCTATAGCCCACCCGTTTTTGTGGCCTTTTTACGCTGGACGAACTTGGCGCCCCGGCCTTCTGGCGGTTATTTTTGGGCGCGGCTGTGCCCGGGTCCTATTTTTGGCACACGGAGGCTGCTCGCAAAGTCTCGCGCCATTCCGAGTCCGGCGGACGAAGTTGGCCAGCCCCACCCCCCACCGCTATAGCCCACCCGTTTTTGTGGCCTTTTTCCGCTGGACGAACTTGGCGCCCCGGCCTTCGGGCGGTTATTTTTGGGCGCGACTGTGCATGGGGCCTATTTTTGGCACACGGAGGCTGTTCGTAAAGTCTCGCACTTTTCTGAGTCTGGCGGACGAAGTGGGCCAGCCCCACCCCCAAGGCTATAGCCCACCCGTTTTTGTGGCCTTTACGCTGGACGAACTTGGCGCCCGGCCTTCGGCGGTTATTTTTGGCGCGGCTGTGCCCAGGGCCTATTTTTTGGCACACAGAGGCCGCTCGCAAAGTCTCGCGCTGTTCCGTGTCCGGCGGACGAAGTTGGCCAGCCGCACCCCCCAAGGCTATAGCCCACCCGTTTTTGTGGCCTTTTTCCGCTGGACTAACTTGGCGCCGCGGCCTTCGGGCGGTTATTTTTGGGCGCGGCTGTGCTTGGGGCCTATTTTTGGCACACGGAAGCCACTCGCAAAGTCTCGTGCCATTCCGAGTCCGGCGGACGAAGTGGGCCAGCCCCACCCCCCAAGGTTATAGCCCACCCGTTTTTGTGGCCTTTTTCCGCTGGACGAACTTGGCGCCCCGGCCTTTGGGCGGTTATTTTTGGGCGCGGCTGTGCCCGGGGCCTATTTTTGGCACACGGAGGCCGCTTGCAAAGTCTCACGCCATTCCGAGTCCGGCGGACGAAGTGGGCCAGCCCCAGCCCCCAAGGCTATAGCCCACCCGTTTTTGTGGCCTTTTTCCACTGGACGAACTTGACGCCCCGGCCTTCGGGCGGTTATTTTTGGGTGCGGCTGTGCCTGGGGCCTTTTTTTGGCACACGGAGGCCGTTCGTAAAGTCTCGCGCCATTCGAGTCCGGCGGACGAAGTTGGCCAACCCACCCCCAAGGCTATAGCCCACCCGTTTTTGTGGCCTTTTTCCGCTGGGACGAACTTGGCGCCCGGCCTTCGGGCGGTTATTTTTAGCGCGGCCGTGCACAGGCCCTATTTTTGGCACACAGGCCGTTCCTAAAGTCTCGCGCCATTCCGAGTCAAGGCGGACGAGTGGGCCAGCCCCACCCCCAAGGCTATAGCCCACCGTTTTTGTGGCCTTTTTACTGGACGAACGTGGCTCCCCGGCCTTCTGGCGGTTATTTTTTGGCGCGGCTGTGCCCAGCGCCTATTTTTGGCACAAAGAGGCCGCTCGCAAAGTCTCGCGCTGTTCCGTGTCCGGCGGACGAAGTTGGCCAGCCGCACCCCCCAAGGCTATAGCCCACCCGTTTTTGTGTCCTTTTTCCGCTGGACGAACTTGGCGCCGCGGCCTTCGGGCGGTTATTTTTGGGCGCGGCTGTGCTTCGGGCCTATTTTTAGCACACGGAGGCCGCTTGCAAAGTCTCGCGCCATTCCGAGTCCGGCGGACGAAGTGGGCCAGCCCCACCCCCCAAGGTTATAGCCCACCCGTTTTTGTGGCCTTTTTCCGCTGGACGAACTTGGCGCCCCGGCCTTCGGGTGGTTATTTTTTGGTGCGGCTGTGTCCAAGGCCTATTTTTGGCACACAGAGGCCGCTCGCAAAGTCTCGCGCCGTTCCGTGTCCGGCGGACGAAGTTGGGCAGCCCCACCCCCCAAGCCTATAGCCCACCCGTTTTTGTGGCCTTTTTCCGCTGGACGAACTTGGCGCCCCGGCCTTCGGGCGGTTATTTTTGGGCGCGGCTGTGCCCGGGGCCTATTTTTGACACACGGAGGCCGCTCGCAAAGTCTCGCGCCATTCCGAGTCCGGCGGACGAAGTTGGCCAGCCCCACCCCCCAAGGCTATAGCCCACCCGTTTTTGTGGCCTTTTTCCGCTGGACGAACTTGACGCCCCGGCCTTCGGGCGGTTATTTTTGGGCGCGGCTGTGCATGGGGCCTATTTTTGGCACACGGAGGCTGTTCGTAAAGTCTCGCGCTTTTCCATGTCTGGCGGACGAAGTGGGCCAGCCCCACCCCCCAAGGCTATAGCCCACCCGTTTTTGTGGCCTTTTTACGCTGGACGAACTTGGCGCCCCGGCCTTCTGGCGGTTATTTTTGGGCGCGGCTGTGCCCGGGTCCTATTTTTGGCACACGGAGGCTGCTCGCAAAGTCTCGCGCCATTCCGAGTCCGGCGGACGAAGTTGGCCAGCCCCACCCCCCAAGGCTATAGCCCACCCGTTTTTGTGGCCTTTTTCCGCTGGACGAACTTGACGCCCCGGCCTTCGGGCGGTTATTTTTGGGCGCGACTGTGCATGGGGCCTATTTTTGGCACACGGAGGCTGTTCGTAAAGTCTCGCACTTTTCTGAGTCTGGCGGACGAAGTGGGCCAGCCCCACCCCCCAAGGCTATAGCCCACCCGTTTTTGTGGCCTTTTTACGCTGGACGAACTTGGCGCCCCGGCCTTCTGGCGGTTATTTTTTGGCGCGGCTGTGCCCAGGGCCTATTTTTTGGCACACAGAGGCCGCTCGCAAAGTCTCGCGCTGTTCCGTGTCCGGCGGACGAAGTTGGCCAGCCGCACCCCCCAAGGCTATAGCCCACCCGTTTTTGTGGCCTTTTTCCGCTGGACGAACTTGGCGCCGCGGCCTTCGGGCGGTTATTTTTGGGCGCGGCTGTGCTTGGGGCCTATTTTTGGCACACGGAAGCCGCTTGCAAAGTCTCGTGCCATTCCGAGTCCGGCGGACGAAGTGGGCCAGCCCCACCCCCCAAGGTTATAGCCCACCCGTTTTTGTGGCCTTTTTCCGCTGGACGAACTTGGCGCCCCGGCCTTTGGGCGGTTATTTTTGGGCGCGGCTGTGCCCGGGGCCTATTTTTGGCACACGGAGGCCGCTTGCAAAGTCTCACGCCATTCCGAGTCCGGCGGACGAAGTTGGCCAGCCCCACCCCCCAAGGCTATAGCCCACCCGTTTTTGTGGCCTTTTTCCGCTGGACGAACTTGACGCCCCGGCCTTCGGGCGGTTATTTTTGGGTGCGGCTGTGCCTGGGGCCTTTTTTTGGCACACGGAGGCCGTTCCTAAAGTCTCGCGCCATTCCGAGTCTGGCGGACGAAGTGGGCCAGCCCCACCCCCCAAGGCTATAGCCCACCCGTTTTTGTGGCCTTTTTACGCTGGACGAACTTGGCGCCCCGGCCTTCTGGCGGTTATTTTTTGGCGCGGTTGTGCCCAGGGCCTATTTTTTGGCACACAGAGGCCGCTCGCAAAGTCTCGCGCTGTTCCGTGTCCGGCGGACGAAGTTGGCCAGCCGCACCCCCCAAGGCTATAGCCCACCCGTTTTTGTGGCCTTTTTCCGCTGGACGAACTTGGCGCCGCGGCCTTCGGGCGGTTATTTTTGGGCGCGGCTGTGCTTGGGGCCTATTTTTGGCACACGGAAGCCACTTGCAAAGTCTCGCGTCATTCCGAGTCCGGCGGACGAAGTGGGCCAGCCCCACCCCCGAAGGTTATAGCCCACCCGTTTTTTGGCCTTTTTCCGCTGGACGAACTTGGCGCCCCGGCCTTCGGGCGGTTATGTTTGGGCACGGCTGTGTCCGGGGCCTATTTTTGGCACACGGAGGCCGCTTGCAAAGTCTCACGCCATTCCGAGTCCGGCGGACGAAGTTGGCCAGCCCCACCCCCCAAGGCTATAGCCCACCCGTTTTTGTGGCCTTTTTCCGCTGGACGAACTTGACGCCCCGGCCTTCGGGCGGTTATTTTTGGGTGCGGCTGTGCCTGGGGCCTTTTTTTGGCACACGGAGGCCGTTCGTAAAGTCTCGCGCCATTCTGAGTCCGGCGGACGAAGTTGGCCAGCCCCACCCCCCAAGGCTATAGCCCACCCGTTTTTGTGGCCTTTTTCCGCTGGACGAACTTGGCGCCCCGGCCTTCGGGCGGTTATTTTTTGGCGCGGCCGTGCCTGGGCCCTATTTTTGGCACACGGAGGCCGTTCCTAAAGTCTCGCGCCATTCCGAGTCTGGCGGACGAAGTGGGCCAGCCCCACCCCCCAAGGCTATAGCCCACCCGTTTTTGTGGCCTTTTTACGCTGGACGAACTTGGCGCCCCGGCCTTCTGGCGGTTATTTTTTGGCGCGGCTGTGCCCAGCGCCTATTTTTGGCACACAGAGGCCGCTCGCAAAGTCTCACGCTGTTCCGTGTCCGGCGGACGAAGTTGGCCAGCCGCACCCCCCAAGGCTATAGCCCACCCGTTTTTGTGGCCTTTTTCCGCTGGACGAACTTGGCGCCGCGGCCTTCGGGCGGTTATTTTTGGGCGCGGCTGTGCTTGGGGCCTATTTTTAGCACACGGAGGCCGCTTGCAAAGTCTCGCGCCATTCCGAGTCCGGCGGACGAAGTGGGCCAGCCCCACCCCCCAAGGTTATAGCCCACCCGTTTTTGTGGCCTTTTTCCGCTGGACGAACTTGGCGCCCCGGCCTTTGGGCGGTTATTTTTGGGCGCGGCTGTGCCCGGGGCCTATTTTTGGCACACGGAGGCTGCTTGCAAAGTCTCACGCCATTCCGAGTCCGGCGGACGAAGTTGGCCAGCCCCACCCCCTAAGGCTATAGCCCACCCGTTTTTGTGGCCTTTTTCCGCTGGACGAACTTGACTCCCCGGCCTTCGGGCGGTTATTTTTGGGTGCGGCTGTGCCTGGGGGCCGTTCGTAAAGTCTCGCGCCATTCTGAGTCCGGCGGACGAAGTTGGCCAGCCCCACCCCCCAAGTCTATAGCGCACCCATTTTTGTGGCCTTTTTCCGCTGGACGAACTTGGCGCCCCGGCCTTCGGGTGGTTATTTTTTGGCGGGGCTGTGCCCGGGGCCTCTTTTTGGCACACGGAGGCCGCTCGCAAAGTCTCGCGCCATTCCGAGTCTGGCGGACGAAGTGGGCCAGCCCCACCCCCCAAGGCTATAGCCCACCCGTTTTTGTGGCCTTTTTCCGCTGGACGAACTTGGCGCCCCGGCCTTCGGGCGGTTATTTTTGGGCGCGGCTGTGCCCGGGGCCTATTTTTGGCACACGAAGGCCGCTCGCAAAGTCTCGCGCCATTCCGAGTCCGGCGGACGAAGTTGGCCAGTCCCACCCGCCAAGGCTATAGCCCACCTGTTTTTGTGGCCTTTTTCCGCTGCACGAACTTGGCGCCCCAGCTCCACCAATGCAACCAATTCCTCAAAATGCTCAAGCCTCTCAGCCCCCATTTAGACCATACAATCAGAATCAGAACTACTCTCAACCCAGACCATGGGAGGATTCATTCCAGAATCTCAAGAATCTTACTCACTCCACGATTGAGCAACAGAACCACACCATTGATGGACTACGAAATGAGTTGAGAGCAGGCTTCAATTCACAAGCCCAATCAGTTTCAAGCCTCGAGAAGATGGTGGGACAACTTGCTTCTTCAGTTCAAACCTTGGCAATGACTGTTGAGAAAGGTAAGTTTCCAAGTCAACCAGTGCCTAATCCTAAAGGAGTACATGAAGCAAGTACCAGTTCACCACAACAGCATGGAGAGGTCAAAGCAGTAATGACCTTGCGAAAAGGAAAAGAAGTCGTCAACAAAGTGGAGATGTCGGTGACAAAAGAAAATCAAATTGTACCTGTGAATGTTGAGGACTCATCACCGGAGGAGAAAGAAGAAACCAACCCACGAGAATACGTTCCCAAAGCTCCATTCCCCCAGAGGTTAGCTAAAGGCAAGAAGGGAAAATCCACAGGTGAGATTCTCGAAATCTTCAAACAGGTAAGTGTTAACATCCCTTTGCTTGATGCTATTAAACAAGTTCCATCTTATGCCAAGTTTCTTAAAGACCTTTGTACTAAAAAGAGAAATATGCATGTTCAAAAGAAGGCATTTTTAACAGAAAATGTTAGTTCTATACTCCAACATAAAATTCCTTTAAAATGCAAAGATCCAGGCTCCCCCACTATCTCATGTAGTATAGGGAACCACACAATTGAGAATGCTTTGTTGGATTTAGGAGCTAGTGTAAATTTGTTGCCTTACTCTGTTTTCGTGAAACTTGGACTGGGAGAATTACACCCAACTCCAGTGGTGTTACAACTTGCAGATCGGTCCACGAAAATACCTCGTGGTATTGTGGAGGACGTGCTTATCTAGGTAGACAAGTTTTATTTTCCTGTTGATTTCATTGTAATTGACACTCAACCAATACAGGACTCGAGGAAGCACATCCCCATTATTTTAGGCCGACCTTTCTTGGCAACTGCGGATACTCACATTCAATGCAGGAGATCGAAATATGCACTTTGTCCTTCGGCAACATGACTATGGAGCTGAACATCTTCAACATTGCCAAACAACCTCACAATGTAGATGATGGAATTGTTGATGTGGATTTAATAGAAGCATTAGTTGATGACACTTTTATTTCAAACCTTAGTGATGATCCTTTACAAACATGCTTAACTCACTTTGGTTTTGATTTTGATATTGACAGATCGGTCGAAGAGGTCAACGCCCCCTTGACTCGGTACCATCCATGGACACTAATAAATGGAAGTCAAGAGTTGAACAACTAGCACCATCGAGAGAAGAAACTCATCCCATCATCGAAATCACCACCGAAACTTGAGCTCAAACCATTGCCCAACACTGGAATATGCGTTTTTGGGAGAAGAAAGTACTATGCCGTAATCATCTCATCATCCCTCAATGACGAACAAAAAGGTAAGTTGTTGGACGTTTTGAAAAAGAGCACAAAGGGGCATTAGGATGGACCATAGCGAGATATAAAGGTATAAACCCAATGAGATCGCATGCATTACATTCACCTTGATGAAAATGCTAAATCTACTAGGGAAATGCAACGTCGGTTAAATCCTAATATGAAAGAAGTTGTTAGAACTGAAGTCCTTAAGCTATTAGACGCAGGTATTATTTACCCAATTTCTGATAGTTCATGGGTCAGTCCTGTACAAGTTGTCCATAAAAAGTCAGGAGTCACAGTAGTTACCAATGCTGATAATGAATTGATACCAACTAGAGTGACTACAGGATGGCGTGTATGCATTGATTATAGAAAATTGAATTCTGTCACACGTAAAGACCATTTTCCTTTACCATTTATTGATCAAATGCTTGATAGATTAGCAGGTCATGAATTTTATTGCTTTCTAGATGGCTACTCAGGATACAATCAGATCCCTATAGCACCAAAAGATCAAGAGAAAACCACTTTCACTTGCCCTTTTGGCACTTTTGCATATAGGAGAATGCCATTTGGATTATGTAATGCACCTGCTACATTTCAACAATGAGCATTTTTTCTGATATGGTTGAACGATTCCTTGAAGTCTTTATGGATGATTTTTCTGTCTTTGGTGACTCGTTTGATCAATGTTTACATCATCTAACGCTAGTTCTGCAGAGATGTACCGAGAAGAACTTAGTCTTGAATTGGGAGAAATGCCATTTTATGGTAAAACAAGGTATTGTTCTCGGTCACATCATTTCGAGCAAAGGTATTGAGGTTGACAAAGCCAAGGTGGATCTCATTTTTAATCTTCCTCCACCTAAAACAGTCAGAGAAGTAAGATCTTTCCTTGGGCATGCTGGTTTCTATAGACGTTTCATTAAAGATTTTAGCAAAGTTTCTAGAGCCTTATGCAATCTACTTGCTAAGGATGTACCTTTTATCTTTGATGATTCATGTCTTGTTGCGTTTGAAAAATTAAAGCATTTGTTGACATCATCACCCATCATTCAGCCCCCAAACTGGAGCTTACCATTTGAGCTCATGTGTGATGCATCTGATTATGCAGTAGGAGCAGTATTAGGACAAAGAGTTGATCGAATTCCCCATGTTATTTACTATGCTAGTATGACATTGAATGATGCACAGTTGAACTATTCAACTACTGAAAAAGAAATGCTAGCAGTAGTATTTGCATTAGAAAAATTTCGATCTTATCTCATTGGTTGTAAAATAATTATATTCACAGATCATGCTGCTCTGAAATATCTTCTCACAAAGAAAGATGCAAAAGCTAGACTAATTCGTTGGGTGTTACTTTTGCAGGAATTTGACTTGGAATTCAAAGATAAGAAAGGCACAGAAAATGTTGTGGCGGACCATCTCTCTCGTCTCCATTTTGACACAATCACAAAGCCATTAATATTGAATGAGTCATTTCCAGATGAACAATTAATGAATGTGGAAGTATTACCTTGGTATGCTGATATAGTTAATTATCTTGTTACAAGTAAACTTCTAGAGCATTGGACCAAGCAAGACAAGGCCAAATTCTTTACAGAGATAAAGAATTTCTTTTGGGATGACCCGTATTTGTTCAAGTATTGTGCAGACCAAATTGTTAGACGATGTGTCCCAGAAAGTGAAATTCAGAATATCCTTTCATTCTGCCATGAACAAGCTTGTGGAGGCCATTTCAGTGCTAAGAAAACAGCAACTAAAGTTTTACAATGTGGTTTTTACTGGCCAACTATATTTCGAGACGCTTAGAGACTTTCTGTTCTTCATGTGATAGGTGTCAACGAATGGGGAGCATTACACGAAGGAACATGATGCCACTAAATCCAATTTTAGTGGTTGAGATTTTTGACGTATGGGGTATCGACTTCATGGGACCCTTTCCCTCTTCTTTTTGCCATCAATACATATTGGTTCTTTATTGACTATGTATCAAAATGGGTAGAAGCAATTGCATGTCGAACCAATGATCACAAGGTGGTAATAGGATTTTTGAAAAGCAATATTGTTTCGCGCTTTGGATTCCCTCGAGCAATAATCAGTGATGGTGGTGCCCACTTTTGTAACAAAGCATTCAAAGCTCTTTTGACAAAGTATTCAATCACACACAAAGTGGCAACTCCGTATCATCCATGAACCCAAGTGGCCAAGTTGAGATATCCAATCGAGAAATAAAGCACATATTAGAAAAAGCGGTGAGGCCAGACAGGGAAAGATTGGTCATTAAGACTTGATGATGCATTATGGGCATATAGAACGGCTTTCAAGACCCCGATTGGGATGTCACCCTACAAGGCTAGTGTATGGAAAAGCTTGCCACCTACACATGGAACTCGAGCATCGTGCATATTGGGCCATCAAGAAATTCAATTTTGACATGCGTGAAGCCACCGGAAAGAAGATTACAACTGGCAGAACTTGAAGAAATTCGCAATCACGCATACGAAAATGCCAAGATTTACAAGCAACGAATGAAAGTCTTCCATGATAAGCAAATTATGAGAAAATCGTTCACTCCAGGTCAGAAAGTGCTTTTATTCAATTCTCGCTTGCACCTATTCCCAGGTAAGTTACGCTCTCGTTGGTCTGGTCCATTTATTGTACATACTGTTTTTCCACATGGGGCAATTGAAATTAAGGACCCAAAGAACGGTGTCACATTTAAAGTTAATGGTCAAAGATTAAAGCCATATCTAGAGTACCAACCACATGAAGAAGACACCGAAATAAATTTGAGTGACCCACCAAATTTGAATTGATTTTTTTTTTCTTTCTTTTTGGTGATTTGATTTTTTTTCTTTCTTTATATTATTCTTTTGCTAATTGAAATTATTTTTGCATAAGTGTGTTTGTTTAACTATTAAGTTTTCTCTTATCATTTTTAATCATGAGTACCTTACTTAGACCGTTCCTCCTGAACATTCTTAAACCACTTCAACGTGTCAAAACTCATCTCAAAAGGCAGATTCAATTTTGTAAAACACATCGCATTTGGGCTCTACAGCCACCAGAGTTAGTAGCCTATGTTGAGGGTTTAGAAAGCCAACTCAGAGACATTGAGAGAAGTGTTTACGACATCCAGTTGGAGCTTGAGGTAAATTCAATAAGAGGACGATTTTAATTTTCTTTGTTTGTTTTAATTTGTTTTTCTGTTTGTGTGCTTTAGTTTGTTACCCCGGTGAAGTGGCGGATAACGGTACTCCGTGACAATCAAGTCGGTTACTTCAGTTTCCCATAATAACTGATATTCTGAGGCGAAGGTATGGATAGAAACGAGACTCTAGCGAAGCTTCACAAGCGATTCCCTTCACTTCCTCAGAATGCCCTCCTTACGATCTATAAAGCTCGGTCCGAACGCATGCGATTGCTCATGAGGAATAACATACCTGCTGATATCCGTTGGTTAATTGAGGCGAAAGTACGATCGACAAGTGAGTTACCTCCAAAATTTATTGCATACATGCCTGGTTGTGGTAAAGGAAATTATGCAAGAAAACGACGAGCTCGAAGAATTTCTGTTGCTTGTCATAAGTGTGCCAGAATGAGTTGCAATAAAAACCCATGTTCTTTAGGAATGGTGTCTGATAACAGGGAAGATAAGATTCAATTCATTAGGGATGGCTTGAATAAGGAGTCATTGGATGATATCCTTCTATCTCTTGAAACGCATCCCAGTGGATATGTGCAAGGAGCGATTCTCCAGTTATGGCCATTATTCCAGAAAGAACATGAACGATATAGTCTCGGGAATCTGACTATAAACGACCCTGTTTGCCAGTTTATAAGAAAATTGGATTGGAAGCCTATCCTCGACCCATAGAGGGCGTTCAAGCCGTTTCTGGACGTAAAACCAGAGGAAGATGTAAGCCACAGTCGCAACTACCTGTAAATATCCTTTCACTTTACTGTTATTTTATTTCACTATTGTTTTATTGTGTGCATTATTGTCTTTAATAATTTTATTACTGTTTGCTTTTTCCTTATTACTGTTTGCTTTTTTCCTTTTTACTGTTTCCTTTTTGACTCGCGAGCCACGTGCTTTACGCGTTATTTGACACTGACATGTTACCTCATACACAACTGTGACCCACTGTCACCAAGACTCTTAAATGTGATTTCTTTTGTCGAGCACTCACAAATTGTTTTTGAGAAATATTCCAATGGCAGCTACTCCAACTAGACAATTCAAGAACATTTGTGTGCTTTCTGGATTTACCTATGGCAAACATAAAGAGTTCGTTGAGGCAGCCATCGATCTTGGTCGAAGTATAGCAGCGAGAAAATTACACTTAGTGTATGGAGGAGGTAATCGAGGGTTATCAAAAATGGTCTCAGAAGCAGCTTTTATCAGAGGAAGTCAAGTGTTAGGCATCATCCCAAGAGTCCTAAAACCATTGGGCAGTTCGTCTGACTCATCAACTGGAGAAGAGTTAGTCGTCTCAGGTATGCAAGAAAGAATAACTGAAATGCTTAATCATGCTGATGCTTTTATTTTCCTTCCAGGAGATCTTGCAACACTAGAGGCACTTATCACACTAGCATCTTGGGCCCATCTGTACATCCACCAGAAACCCATCGGTTTGTTAAATGTCAATAACTTTTATGATGGCTTTATCGCATTTCTTAACCATGCAATAAAAAACTATTTCATTCCCGCTAATGCGAAAAAACTCTTTATTTGTGCTCACACTGCTAATGAGCTACTTGATCTGTTACAAGCTTATAGACCGGAGCCAGACCCCTGGACCTTTGTGTTGGAGCGTCCAAATAATGATGGTAACAGTAGCAGCAGTAAGAAGTACAAATTAGATTTAACTCTCCGCCTGTAAATATTTTCTTCTGTGTTGCACCACCCAGGTGATGTCTTCTAAACTCTACTTCTTTCCTTTAAAACATTGAGGACAATGTTTCGTTCTGGTTGGGGGGAGGGAATAGTCGACAATTGTGGAATTTTGGTTAAGTTTTTACTGATTTTTTGTTGTAGAAACTAACGTTGCTAACTTTTTGTGTTGAAGATGGCTGAATATGGAGTGTAGTTACTCTAGAAACGCATCTTCATCGTTTGAAAAAAAAAAATTTCTCCTCTATGAATATACATTTTCCAACTTTTGAGTCGAAGATGGCTGAATATGGAGTGTAATGCCTCTAGAAACGCATCTTCTTAGTAAAAAAAAAAATCATTTTCTTTTTCTATCATTTTAAGTGTACTTTTTCTAATTAGTTTTTCTGCATCATTTTCACATTTCTGCATGCATATTTTTCTTTCATGTTTAGAATAGGTTGGGGGGTAGAATGTTGTTTAAAAAAAAAATTGTGTGATTTGTTTTAACATTGGATGACATGATTAAATTTCAAATTTTAGTATTTGTATTATCTTTGGTCTTAAGTGATGTTACATTATGTTTGCTACTCTACATGTTGATGTCGGAGACAAATATGAGTTGCTTGAAGGAATGAACATGTCATAATAAGTACTAAGTGAGTTTTTGAGCCTATCATTTTCTTGGAGAGTACCCTTTTGCCCATTCTCTATACAGCTTAGCAGTTTATTATTTTATACACGATCTCTAGATTTCTTTTGAGTTAACCCTTAAAAAAAATGTAAAATACAAAAAAAAAGAAAAAAAAAAGAAAAAAATGTGTGTTGTTACATTGGGAGGCCCATCTAACTAGTAGATATGGATGATTATTTAGAGTCCTAAAAGACGATGGAAAGGCCATCTTTGATCCGTTTGAGCCTTTCTAGCCATCCCTTTTATTAAATATCCATAGTTAACCCACTCCGATTTGGAGTATTACCCGATATCTTACAAATTCCACCACCTATTTATGTTCGAGAAAAATATAAATAATTATTTTTGTTCAGTGAAGTTGTGCCAAGCAAAAGCAAAAAAAAAATGTTTCAAAAAAAAGAAAAAAGAAAAAAAAATAATAACAATAATAGGTGAAATCCACCTTGCAACTTCTAAAAAAAATAAAATAAAATTCATCTGCATTTTTCTCAAACATACACTTTGTTTTCCTTATTTCCCTTCTTTGTTAACCATGTCCCTAGCCTATGTTACATCCTAATAAAAGTCCTTCTTGATTTTAGGGAACTATAATCTGAAGTAGAAGCTAGTTATGTGGGCTAAAAAGATGTAGTGATGCATAATAAAAAAAAAAGAAAAAAAAATCAATAAAGTGGGTTGACTAACATTTTATTTGACTTGAGATCGTATTATTTCTAAGCTGAGGGCATATTTATTTCATCTTGGTGAGAGCATGTGATATCACTTCCTTATTATTTTCTCTCTCAATTACCATTCATTGGAGTGACTATTTTTATTGGGATTTAATTTCTTTGTGAGAGTGTCACTACTTCTAGTGAGATTTTGGGGTTTGACATGTCATTCTTGAAAGTAACTATAACAAAGTCTACTAGGCTGATTCATGTGAATGGTTGATGTGGGTGTGATGTTGCTTTAGACTGGAGATAATGCTTATACTTTTATTTGAGTGCTATCATTCATCTGATTGAATAAATACGAGTGTTTTTAATAAAAAAAAAATCATTTTGGATTTGAATTTTGTTTTCGCTTTATTTGCTAGGGACTAGTAATAAGCTGGTTAGGGGGTGTGTTGAGTGTTAGAAAATGCATATTTATAAAGGAGAAAACTGTCATTTTACATTTCAAGTCTTACTAACAACCCTTACTTTTATGTATTTAACCTTCTTGGGATGTAATTACGTGTGTGTTATTTTAATTAAGTATTTTATGTATTTTAGGGGCATTATAGTCATTTCACAATAAAGGAGAGATCAGACGGCAAAACGGACATCACTTTTGAACTCAGGATGGTCGAAAACCTTAGGAGGAGCATAAAAGGAAAAATAGCACTATTCACATGTACGGCACTATTCACGTGTACGGTACTGTTCATGATACTGTTCACATAGATGGATCGATGATGTGGCATTGACTGATGAGGTGTCACGATCCTGTTGGGCTAAAATTCTTATGTACTGTTGATGGTGACGTGGCAGCATATCAGTGGACGAAAAAATCTCGCGTACGGTACATGCATCACACAGGATTATTTTCAACCAAACCGCGTTACTGTTCATCCGGGTCAAACCGTATTACTGTTCATCCACGTGGTCAAACCGTGGACTGTTGACTGATGACGTGGCGCAATCTGAGCGTCCAAACTGTTTTTAATCCGATGGCCATGATTTACTCCATGTATCTATAAAAGGGGGCCTCCCCCCCCTAATTTGATATCTCTGAATCCATTTTTGGACTCCATTTTCTGTAATTCTCTCTCCATCTTATATTTTCTTCGTATTTTAATAAATTCCCATTTTGCCCCTAGTTCAATTATGAGTGGCTAATTTTCTTTCAAGCTTGGGTTGAAGGTGAAGTCTCAACATGTGTCATGGGCTTAATTTGGTAAATTTATTTTCTCTTCCCCTCTAGTTTTTGTGGATGTTTTGACTTCTCGTCGACAAATAATACTAATCTTGTCTAGTACCGCCTTGGTTTCACCGGCCCTCTAGTACAAGGTTATTATTATTTGGCACAATAAGCCCTTAGCACCTATTGATTAGAGCGTGGTTCATGAGGTGTGGATTCCCCCCTCATGATTTAATTGACATTAATACAGATTATTTAGCCCATGATGCATGTTGATACGGATCCAGATACCCAAGTACGTCATTTCAATATAATTCTCTTCAATTTATTCTCGCCATTTCAATTCCAATTTTAGAATTTATTATCGCCATTTCAATTTCAATTTTAGGATAATTTAAATCACTTCCACCACAATTCCAACCACCCACTTACAAAATTAATTCTATACACAATTAAAATCCACCTCCTCGTGGGATCGACACTCGTCACCATTAGTCTATACTACAATAGATTCGTGCGCTTGCGAGTACATTAAAATTTGCACAACATTGGCCGGCCCCACCCCCCAAGGCTATAGCCCACCCGTTTTTGTGGCCTTTTTCCGCTGGACGAACTTGGCGCCCCGGCCTTCGGGCGGTTATTTTTGGGCACGGCTGTGCCCGGGGCCTATTTTTGGCACACGGAGGCTGCTCGCAAAGTCTCGCGCCATTCCGAGTCCGGCGGACGAAGTTGGCCAGCCCCACCCCCCAAGGCTATAGCCCACCTGTTTTTGTGGCCTTTTTCCGCTGGACGAACATGGCGTCCCGGCCTTCGGGCGGTTATTTTTGGACGCGACTGTGTCCGGGCCTATTTTTGGCACACGGAGGCCGCTCGCAAAGTCTCGCCCCATTCCGAGTCCGGCGGACGAAGTTGGCCAGCCCCACCCCCCAAGGCTATAGCCCACCCGTTTTTGTCGCCTTTTTCCGCTGGACGAACTTGGCGCCGCGGCCTTCGGACGGGTATTTTTGGGCGCGGCTGTACCCACAGCCTATTTTTGGCACATGGAGGCACCTCGCAAAGGCTCGCGCTATTTCGAGTCCGGCGGACGAAGTCGGCCAGCCCCACCCCCCAAGGCTATAGCCCACCCGTTTTTGTGGCCTTTTTCCGCTGGACGAACTTTGCGCCGCAGCCTTGGGGCGGGTATTTTTGGGCGTGGCTGTGCCCACGGCCTATTTTTGGCACACGGAGGTGCCTGGCAAAGTCTCGCGCCATTCCGAGTCCGGCGGACGAAGTTGGCCAACCCCACCCCCAAGGCTATAGCCCACCCGTTTTTGTGCCCTTTTTCCGCTGGACGAACTTGGCGCCGCGGCCTTCGGGCGGGTATTTTTTGGCGCGGCAGTGCTTGCGGCCTATTTTTGGCACACGGACGTGCCTCGCAAAGTCTTACGCCATTCCGAGTCCGGCGGACGAAGTTGGCCAGCCCCACCCCCCAAGGCTATAGCCCACCAGTTTTTCTGGCCTTTTTCCGCTGGACGAACTTGGCGCCGCGGCCTTCGGACGGGTATTTTTTGGCGCGGCTGTCCCCGCGGCCTATTTTTGGCACACGGAGGAACCTCGCAAAGGCTCGCGCCATTTCGAGTCCGGCGGACGAAGTCGGCCAGCCCCACCCCCCAAGGCCATAGCCCACCCGTTTTTGTGGCCTTTTTCCGCTGGACGAACTTGGCGCCCCGGCCTTCGGGCAGTTATTTTTGGGCGCGGCTGTGCCCGCGGCCTATTTTTGGCACACGGAGCCGCCTCGCAATGTCTCGCGCCATTCCGAGTCCGGCGGACGAAGTTGGCCAGCCCCACCCCCCAAGGCTATGGCCCACCCGTTTTTGTGGCCTTTTTCCGCTGCACGAACTTGGCGCCGCGGCCTCCGGGCGGGTATTTTTCGGCGCGGCTGTGCCCGTTGCTTATTTTTGGCACACGGAGCCGCCTCGCAATGGCTCGCGCCATTCCGAGTCCGGCGGACGAAGTTGGCCAGCGCCACCCCCCAAGGCTATAGCCCACCCGTTTTTGTGGCCTTTTTCCGCTGGACGAACTTGGCGCCGCGGCCTTCGGGCGGGTATTTTTGGCTCGGCTGTGCCCGCGGCCTATTTTTTGGCACATGGAGGCACCTCGCAAAGTCTCGTGCCATTCCGAGTCCGGCGGACGAAGTTGGCCAGCGCCACCCCCCAAGGCTATAGCCCACCCGTTTTTGTGGCCTTTTTGCGCTGGACGAACTTGGCGCCGCGGCCTTCGGGCGGGTATTTTTGGCTCGGCTGTGCCCGCGGCCTATTTTTTGGCACATGGAGGCACCTCGCAAAGTCTCGCGCCATTCCGAGTCCGGCGGACGAAGTTGGCCAGCCCCACCCCCCAAGGCTATAGCCCACCCATTTTTGTGGCATTTTTCCGCTGGACGAACTTGGCGCCGCGGCCTTCGTGCGGGTATTTTTGGGCGCGGCTGTGCCCGCATCCTATTTTTGGCCACGGAGGCGCCTCGCAAAGTCTCGCACCATTCCGAGTCCGGCGGACGAAGTTGGCCAGCGCCACCCCCCAAGGCTATAGCCCACCCGTTTTTGTCGCCTTTTTCCGCTGGACGAACTTGGCGCCGCGGCCTTCGGGCGGGTATTTTTGGCTTGGCTGTGCCCACGGCCTATTGTTTGGCACACGGAGGCACCTCGCAAAGTCTCGCGCCATTCCGAGTCCGGCGGACGAAGTTGGCCAGCCCCACCCCCCAAGGCTATAGCCCACCCATTTTTGTGGCTTTTTTCCGCTGGACGAACTTGGCGCCGCGGCCTTCGTGCGGGTATTTTTGGGCGCGGCTGTGCCCGCATCCTATTTTTGGCCACGGAGGTGCCTCGCAAAGTCTCGCACCATTCCGAGTCCGGCGGACGAAGTTGGCCAGCCCCACCCTCCAAGGCTATAGCCCACCCGTTTTTGTGGCCTTTTTCCGCTGGCCGAACTTGGCGCCGCAGCCTTCGGGCAGGTATTTTTGGGCGCGGCTGTGGCCACTGCCTATTTTTGGCACACGGAGGCGCCTCGCAAAGTCTCGCGCCATTCCGAGTCCGGCGGACGAAGTCGGCCTTCCCCACCCCCCAAGGCTATAGCCCACCCGTTTTTGTGGCCTTTTTCCGCTGGACGAACTTGGCGCCGCGGCCTTCGGGCGGGTATTTTTGGCTCGGCTGTGCCCGCGGCCTATTTTTTGGCACACGGAGGCACCTCGCAAAGTCTCGTGCCATTCCGAGTCCGGCGGACGAAGTTGGCCAGCGCCACCCCCCAAGGCTATAGCCCACCCGTTTTTGTGGCCTTTTTCCGCTGGACGAACTTGGCGCCCCGGCCTTCGGGCAGTTATTTTTGGGCGCGGCTGTGCCCGCGGCCTATTTTTGGCACACGGAGCCGCCTCGCAATGTCTCGCGCCATTCCGAGTCCGGCGGACGAAGTTGGCCAGCCCCACCCCCCAAGGCTATGGCCCACCCGTTTTTGTGGCCTTTTTCCGCTGCACGAACTTGGCGCCGCGGCCTCCGGGCGGGTATTTTTCGGCGCGGCTGTGCCCGTGGCTTATTTTTGGCACACGGAGCCGCCTCGCAATGGCTCGCGCCATTCCGAGTCCGGCGGACGAAGTTGGCCAGCGCCACCCCCCAAGGCTATAGCCCACCCGTTTTTGTGGCCTTTTTCCGCTGGACGAACTTGGCGCCGCGGCCTTCGGGCGGGTATTTTTGGCTCGGCTGTGCCCGCGGCCTATTTTTTGGCACACGGAGGCACCTCGCAAAGTCTCGTGCCATTCCGAGTCCGGCGGACGAAGTTGGCCAGCGCCACCCCCCAAGGCTATAGCCCACCCGTTTTTGTGGCCTTTTTCCGCTGGACGAACTTGGCGCCGCGGCCTTCGGGCGGGTATTTTTGGCTCGGCTGTGCCCGCGGCCTATTTTTTGGCACATGGAGGCACCTCGCAAAGTCTCGCGCCATTCCGAGTCCGGCGGACGAAGTTGGCCAGCCCCACCCCCCAAGGCTATAGCCCACCCATTTTTGTGGCTTTTTTCCGCTGGACGAACTTGGCGCCGCGGCCTTCGTGCGGGTATTTTTGGGCGCGGCTGTGCCCGCATCCTATTTTTAGCCACGGAGGCGCCTCGCAAAGTCTCGCACCATTCCGAGTCCGGCGGACGAAGTTGGCCAGCGCCACCCCCCAAGGCTATAGCCCACCCGTTTTTGTCGCCTTTTTCCGCTGGACGAACTTGGCGCCGCGGCCTTCGGGCGGGTATTTTTGGCTTGGCTGTGCCCACGGCCTATTGTTTGGCACACGGAGGCACCTCGCAAAGTCTCGCGCCATTCCGAGTCCGGCGGACGAAGTTGGCCAGCCCCACCCCCCAAGGCTATAGCCCACCCATTTTTGTGGCTTTTTTCCGCTGGACGAACTTCGCGCCGCGGCCTTCGTGCGGGTATTTTTGGGCGCGGCTGTGCCCGCATCCTATTTTTGGCCACGGAGGTGCCTCGCAAAGTCTCGCACCATTCCGAGTCCGGCGGACGAAGTAGGCCAGCCCCACCCTCCAAGGCTATAGCCCACCCGTTTTTGTGGCCTTTTTCCGCTGGCCGAACTTGGCGCCGCAGCCTTCGGGCGGGTATTTTTGGGCGCGGCTGTGGCCGCTGCCTATTTTTGGCACACGGAGGCGCCTCGCAAAGTCTCGCGCCATTCCGAGTCCGGCGGACGAAGTTGGCCTTCCCCACCCCCCAAGGCTATAGCCCACCCGTTTTTGTGGCCTTTTTCCGCTGGACGAACTTGGCGCCGCGGCCTTCGGGCGGGTATTTTTGGCTCGGCTGTGCCCGCGGCCTATTTTTTGGCACACGGAGGCACCTCGCAAAGTCTCGTGCCATTCCGAGTCCGGCGGACGAAGTTGGCCAGCGCCACCCCCCAAGGCTATAGCCCACCCGTTTTTGTGGCCTTTTTCCGCTGGACGAACTTGGCGCCGCGGCCTTCGGGCGGGTATTTTTGGCTCGGCTGTGCCCGCGGCCTATTTTTTGGCACATGGAGGCACCTCGCAAAGTCTCGCGCCATTCCGAGTCCGGCGGACGAAGTGGGCCAGCCCCACCCCCCAAGGCTATAGCCCACCCATTTTTGTGGCTTTTTTCCGCTGGACGAACTTGGCGCCGCGGCCTTCGTGCGGGTATTTTTGGGCGCGGCTGTGCCCGCATCCTATTTTTGGCCACGGAGGCGCCTCGCAAAGTCTCGCACCATTCCGAGTCCGGCGGACGAAGTTGGCCAGCCCCACCCCCCAAGGCTATAGCCCACCCGTTTTTGTGGCCTTTTTCCGCTGGCCGAACTTGGCGCCGCAGCCTTCGGGCGGGTATTTTTGGGCGCGGCTGTGGCCGCTGC